>JAHBCN010008495.1:0-38603 GCA_019359885.1 Listronotus oregonensis | reverse complement strand
TTTTAAAAAATTTAAAATTTTTTTTTCAAATTTTTAAATTTTTAAAATGGGGCTTTTATTTTTCAGAACTCAGAACTGTAAAATATTTTTAACAAATCCAATTTCCCCCACCCAAAAAAATTCCGGTCTCTTTAAGGGAAAAATTAAAAATAAGTTTGGGGAAGTTTTTTCTGAATGGAATTAATAAATTTTTTTTTTTTTCAAATAATACCAACATTTTTTTTTTTTATTAACCGAAAGGTTATAAAACCTGGTCAAGTAAAAAAGAACTTGGTCTAATTTTAGATCTCACTACTTAAAGAGGCCGAGATTTTTGGATAGGAACTTGGTCTTTGTTTGATTGTAGGATCTAATACAAATTTTAAAAAATTTTAGTTTTAAACCCAATTTTGGCTAAAATTTTTTTGACCGCGAAGCCGTCTGTGATGTATTAAAAATTTTTTTAAACAAATAGCACACTGAGATCACCCCTATAAATAGAAAGAATAATGTTTATATACCAGTTTACCAAAAAAATTTTTAAAAAATTTTAAATTTTTTTTAAAAAGGGCAATTTAAAAAAAATTTATTTTTTCAACTAATGGTCTCTATTTTAGAATAAAAAAAACTATTTTACACTATTTTTCACAGTAGTAGACGCCCATTGTCGATTTCCCAATATTTTTTTTTTTTTTTTAAATCTTCCATTTCTTCTTTATAAAAAAAACACATTTTCATTTCAATTAAGGTAAAAAGTATTTTTTTCTGTTTTTGTTTTTACTTTTTTTATAAAAATAAAAATTTAAAAAAAAACTAAAAAATTCATTAGAATAAAAACTGATCCAAAAATATTCAATCTATCACAAAAATTTATTGAAAAAATACCTTATGTTGCCATAGGTTTGCAAAAAGTTTTTTAAGAGTGGTAAATTGAGATGCAGTTGAATTTTCCTGGTAAAATTTTCCGCCCCAAAGAGATTTAAAGTAAATTTTTAAAATGCATAAAAAGTCCCTAAAAAAAATTTTGGGGCCCACCCATGTTTTAAAAAGAAAAGGGGAAAATGGGGAAATTTAAAACCCGGGCCTTTGGGGAAACCCCCCTTTTTTAAAATCTTTTGAAAAAAGGGGTAAAAAAAGAATTGGGGCCCCCTTAAATTTAAAAATGGGGGGAAAAATTGAATTTTCCAAAGGGTTAAAATTTCCCTTTTAAACCCCCTTTTTTTCCCAATTTTAAAATTTTTTAAAAAAATATTTTGATTTAAATTTTTTTTTTTTTTTTTTTGAAAAAATAAAAAAATTTTTTTTTTTTTTAAAAAATTTTTTTTAAAAATTAAAAATTTTGGCCCAAATTTTTATTTTTTTTAAAAGGGGGTTTTTCCTTTATTTTTAAGAAAAAAATCCAAAAATATTAATATTTTAAAAAAATTTTCTTTTTTAAGGGAATTTCAAAAAAAAGGGTTTTTTGGAAATTTTAAAAAAAAAAAAATTTTTTTCCCCAAAAATTGTAAAAAAATCCCAAAATTGGGTTTTTGGAAAAAGGGTGTTTTAAAATCCGAAAAAAAAATTGGGGGTTTTTAAAAATAAAAGTTGTTTTTTCAAAATGGGGGCGGGGGCCAATTGGAGCTGAAAAATGTGAAAAATTTTTTTTTACTTAAAAAATTTAAAAAAAAATTGGGGGTACTTTTTTTCCCAAAAAACTTAAAGATTAAATTTTTTTTAAAATTTTTTTTAAAATTGACTTTTTTTTCAATTAAATTTTTCCAAAAAAATTTTTAAAATTTAAATATTTTTAAAAAAAAAAAAATGTTTGGGCCCCGACCATACAAAAAAAAAAAATGTATTGCCATCCCTATAAAATCGAATAAGTGCAAGTTTTGAAAAAAATTTATTATGTTTACCAAAAAGCCTAGTTTAACCACCAGGACCAATTAGGTTCGGGGCCCAAAACCCAAGGACTCATTTTTCTTACACCAACTTAATCTGTGGATCAATTTAATTAAGGTTTAACTGTAGTACAAAATGAGAATTTACCTTATGATCGGGATCTAACCCTTTTTTTTAAAATATATTTTTAAAATTTAAATTTGGGGGGAAAAATTTGCGGGAAAATCCACAGAACTTTAAAAGATGAAAAAACTAAAAAAATTTTTTGTAGGTTTTTCTTGCAAAACGCGAACTGTCAAAAATCAAAGCTGCCACTTTGGTCCACCAAAGAGAACCAACCTGTTTACACCAAAGAGAGTCATATTTGATCTCCCTTTAGTCGAGACGGTTAAATTTTTTGAGTAGCAAATTTTAAACCGATTTGTTTACACCAAAAAAAAAGTACACATGACATAATTTTGACTTCTAACTATATGTTTGGTCTACCCCGTGTAAACAAGGCAAATAATAATGTTTTAAAAGGGCACAAAGGTGGTTAAAACAATAACTTACCATTTTTTTCAAATTTAGCTCTTAAATCTGAAGGTTTTGTTCCAATATCTGGCTTAACTTTCAGATAGTTTGTTCCTACCTTTGAGGTTCATCAAAGGTGACTGCAGATTTATCCCCCCCAAAGAAAAATTTTTCTTGTCTATTTTTAAACTTTTATTCGTTTGAAAAAAACAAAAAGTTAAAACCCACAAATAACATATTAACCTATCTGTCTGAAGCCCAAACTTTCCACCGAACCCAATCTTAGATCAGCTTGACTTTCATGCTTCTGGGGCGCCTCATGATGATCCCATCCTACAGCTGATTTGTCTTGACGATCAGTTTGCACTCCAAATTTTCCACCAAAACCCTTTACATAATCTGAAAAATTAAAGATGTGATGAAATAATGTCTGAACTAATAACAGAACTACAGAATCTTTAAATTGCCTGTAAACTTATACATATACCTTTCTGTGATTCATGTTTAGGAACTTTTTCAATATGATCCCATCCCACAGCTGACTTATCCTGCCTATCAGTTTGAACTCCGAATTTACCACCAAACCCTGTAACATAGTCCTTTTGTGAAGCATGTTTTTCAATTTTTTCTTTGTGATCCCAACTGACAGCACTCTGAAAACATATGTTACTATCTTATTTTTTTTAAGACTAAGGCCTAATTAACTACTACTACTAAACGATATTTGTAACATTGGTAAACTAACCTTATCAATTCGATCTGATTGAACCCCAAATTTACCACCAAACCCAGCTGAATAATCCTTCTGTGAAGCATGTTTTTCCACTTTTCCTATATATTCATGCCCAACAGCTGAAGCATCCATCCTATCCTTCTCAACACCAAACTTTCCTCCATAACCAAAGGAAGGGTTGTCTGTCCCCTCTTCCCTTGCTTTCTTTTTTTTGTTTGCATCTGCTAGCTCGGTTTCACGTCTAAGTTTTTCCATACTAATAGAAACATAAAGAATAACATTGCAGGCATAAAAAGCAATATAGAAATAAACAAAAAAAAAGTACATTCCAAATATATGTCTAGATTAAAGACATTTAGTGTCAAATTGAATAAATTTTGCTTTTAGGTGGGTCTCTATTTTATGAAATAAAATGCCAGTTTTAGGCTTACTCTATGGCACCTGCAGTTCTTCCAGACCCTTCCACAGTAGTAGAGCCCCATCTCTGTTGCTGTTCATCAACATCATTAACAAAATCAGGATCAGTTTCCCATTCGTCATCATCGGTGTTTTGATTAATGTTAATTTGCTGGCCTGCAGCAGCTTTCCACATGATTAGTTCTTAAGGTAATTATTTACTAAAATAGAAAATGAAACGTTTATTATTGTGTATTTTCTCTATTTGATATAAACGAACTATACTAAATAATTAGAACAGATAACTGATACTGTCTTATCTCCTACGATATAATTTATGTAAATAATTTACCACATTCAAATAACTTTTCAAGGAATTTTCAAAACCAACCCGACTGTCTTTTTAGGTTATGTCTTGTCAACGCCCCAAGCTTTTTCCAGTAATATTTTAGTTTTCAATCGTTTAAGTATATTCTGACACTAATTTTCTACTAAAATCTACTACAAAAATGAAACTTTGGCCCTATTTTGAGGCCGCCCGGCTAATATTTATTTTTATTTATTTTTTGATGACACATTGGAAATTTGCAAACACTAGGAAAAGTCAGAACTATAAAGTGATCACTGATTGAAGAGACATAATATTTACATTTATAAATAGACTTGCACAGAAAATTAGAATACACTCTGATTCTTTTTAACACTTTATTATTTTAATTTATAGAAAATATAAAGCATAAAAATGTATTAATGTTAAGTAAAAAATAAATTAAACTTAGTCACTTCAACTCGCGTGGAGTTTAAAAAAAAAGAAGTCCTCCCCTGAAGTATAGACTAGCAACACTACTGGTGTGTCAAATAACGGTTGCAAATTTAAAAAAAACTAAACCCAAAAAAACAAATCTTTTTGGTTTGTTGTGACTACTAGGCTCTAACTACTAAAAAGAAAACATTATCGATATTTTAAGCAAGATTGGCGGCAATTTTGACATTTAAACGTTTAGGTTATAAATAAAATATTTTTATATTTAATTTCAATTATGTTTGGCGAAAAGGCCTGTAATTTAATAAAGGAATTATCTCGATGTGAAGAAGCTTTACCCCCCTATAATGTACGTAATACAGCATCGTTAAGCTATCCTCCATTTACGACTCTATTATCTTTTAGGCGGACACTGTAAAGGAAGTTTGTACAGAAATTAAACAATTACATGAACAAAATAAGGCAGATGGGTAAGCAATATTTATGATTTTGTTTTAAAGTACAATGTAATTTTTACTTTAATACCTATGTTTTTAGTGCAGTAGTTGCCAATGAAAGCAGTATTGCAAACCACACTAATGCTTTATACCCCACACTTCGAGTAGGTGTCGCAGCAGTGAAAAGAAACGTTCGTTGTCTTAATGCATACCATTACAACAGACTAAGAACATTACGAACAATGAGATGGGAATTTGGCAGTGTATTACCTGCTGATATCAAGACAAATTTAAGTTCTGATGAGATAGAGTGGTTTTCAAAATATTCTAGGTGTTTAGCAAAGTATATGAGGTCTATAGGTAAGAAATTTGTTTAAAACCGATCTTTTTTGTCACAATAATTATAAATCCTTTTTTATCATACCAATTTTTAAGGCAATTTAGGATTTACTGATTTTAGGTGAAGATGGACTAAACTTAGGTTTAGATCTCAGGCCTCCCAAAGCTCTTTACATTGAAGTTAGGTGTTTAGTTGATTATGGAAAATTTGAGTTATCAGATGGTACAGTTCTTCTGTTAAAAAAGGATAGTAGACATTATTTGCCACGGAGTGAGTGTGAAGAGTTGATTACACAGGGTGTTTTTCAGCATATTGTTTAAACTTTTTTTTGTTAATTATTTTATCTACATATTTATTATAAAAAATGCATCAACATAAGTTTCATTTATATTAAACAAAGATCTTAAAAAACCACAAAAGTAACTGAATAACTTAAAATAATAGAACTGGAATAAAATAAAGATAGGAAACGTAATGCAGGGAAATATAAACAAATTAAATAAAATAATTTATTAACCAGTCAGGGCCCTCTTAACTGGTATACTGTAAAACTTTCCGAATTTTTTTATTAATTTTTAAGAAACAAAACAATTCATGTATCCTATTATAATTATACATTTTATTTTGATCTAAAAAAATCATAAATCAACTTGAGGCTAAAAAAAGGTTTTTAAATTTAATCAGTCTTCTTACAAATTAATCATTAATTCTTTTTTACAATTCTTTAATTTAAACTTTTTTCCCATAGGTTTTTTTAAATAAAACTTTTAAGTAAAATCACTTTGAAGTCTTTCTGCATTTCTAAGAACCTTATTCAATCGTTTTCCTATCAATTTTGGATATGAATTGTTCTTGATTAAAAACTCTTTGCTCTGATGTGATACTGCCCCCTTTTTTAGCTGAAAATCACACATAGCCTTCAGTGGCTCCAAAAGTTTCTCTTTAAAAGAATTATCTCTCTCCAAAATTGACAAACATTGTGCTCCGGTTTCAAGGGTACTTAAACAACCATCAGCTGGTTGAGTTCTTATAATATAGTCGCTGATATTTATGTTTAATAGTTTAATTTGTTTTAATTTATGTAATATGGGGCTGGCGGTGTACATTGCTTTGGCTTGAGGCCAGGTCCCATCTAAAATTACAATGTTATATCCATTGATAGCCACATTGTGAGTTACTACTGTTGATATATCAACAGCATTAGGGCTAGGATAAAGTAATACTGTATTGGGTTCTTGTAAAATGTTTAGTAGCTCCTTGTGAAGACCTGGAAATCGTTTTCCTTTGAAAATAAGGCACTTTCCTGGTGCAAGACCAAGGTTTAACATAGGGGCAGTACGAAGGCACCGTTTTCTTCAGCAGGATGTTGCAATAAAATTATTCTATTTTTAGGACACAAAGGGGGATCCGGGATTGCACTACAATAACAAACACTTATGGGGCGCCTAAAATACAGACAAAAAAAAGTAAATTTTATAAAAAAGACTAAGCAATGCATACATACTCGCATGTTTGGCAAATATCACGCATTTCTGGAGGCTCTGCGGGAAGGCCACATAAATCTGAAAGCGCTTCAGTTTCTAAATCCATTTTTTGCCAAATAAAAGTTTCTTTTTGTTGAAAAATTGGTAATTTGTGGTTAGAAAGTTGAAACCATGACGTTACGGGTAAAACAGGTTTCTAGATTACTAACTAAAAATCATGGGTGCGGACGTTACGGGTAAAACAGGTTTCTAGATTACTAACTAAAAGTCATGGGTAGACAGGACCAGCTTAAGCCAAAAAGAAGTTATATATACCCAAAGTTACCTGGTTACCTCACAAACTACAAGATGCCCTTTATTTAGGCCGGATATTATAATTTTGGAATTTTCAACTTTAATTTTCTACTATGTTTAAACTCCAGATTTCGGCAATGGTACTCCGGAACCGCTTCATCTAAAGATTGTTGACTACAAGGTAGGTTTTTAAAAGATAATAAAAATAAACCATGGGTACGAACCTCAGTTTAATCTTAAGATTTGTGCGCGGGGCCGCGGAGCGAGAGAGACAAGTTGTACCCAATATTTTCTTTTTCTCACGCTCGTTCGCATGGCCGAGCGGCAAGGCTGCTTCCAGAAAGAAGATTCTCGAGGGTTAATCAAACCAAGGATTTGTAACGAAATTGCTATAGAGGACTAGAGAATGTAGTGGAATCACAATGTTTCAAAAACGGGCAGTTTTTATGTAAAATTTAATTTTAAAAGATGTCGCAATATGGTGCAGTTGTTAATTCATATGGGTACGAGGGTTGCTATATACAATTTTATTATGTACAAAAGTAAAAGAAAAATGGCACAATAACACTACTGAATTTAAAAAGTTTCTGTGTAACAAAAACAATAAAATATATTTTTTTAATAGTAACATAAAGAATTTTAGAAATTCCCAGTATATTCTGTTATATTATTAAATATAACATAATTGTGATTTTATTATATATTTATAGGTTTATTAATAGACGTATTATTATTATAATGGAGATTTAGCCATTCAGCCCTGGACGAGGGAATATTCGGTCATCACAGATATCAAAAGGATTAAGCATTGTTGCTCTCAGCCCTTGGGGAACTGGAATCTAATCTTATCTAATCCCTTTCTCTCTCGCTCCGCATGTTAATTGGTTGGCTGAGAGACCAATCAGCACAAAGAGCGCTTTCTCGTTCGCACTGCCGAGCACTCCGAGCAGCAAGGCTGTCTTTAGAAGGTATGGAGTTGTCCATTAATCACGTGAGGCTCGAAAGCAGGGGAAGGGGCTCTACAAAAACAACGAAATATTACACGGAGGGAGAGGGGGTGAGTGTAGTGAGATATCACGTTTTTTTATTTAATTGTGTGCAAACAAGAGGAAATGGTGAAACGGCTGTTAAGAGGTGTCGACGGTGAGGGGGCGACCTATCAGCACGCAAAGCGGTGGTCTTATCGCGATTTTTCTCTCTCGACGCAGTTCGCACGGCCTAGCGGCAATGCTACCTCTAGACTCTAGAAGGTATATGCTCGAGGCTCAAGAGTTTTATCTGTGAACCAACTTGCTAATCCAGTCCTGGGTTTTTACTTTGTGTGTTTTTGGTTGTCTATAAATTATATGACAATATATATAACGATAACCCAAGAAGGAATAAATTAATAGTTAAAAGAACAAATTATTATTCAAATTTATGTAAAAAGCGAAGCTACTTTACTGTTGTAACATTTTAATTTTAAAATACCAGTTACGTGAGAATTTATTGTTTAAATATTTTTTAAAAAATCTATTTTTAAATGTATTGCCAACCTTACAAGGCGATTTAAAGGGCAAGCGTTTACAGGATCCTGTTACCAACTTAAACGGATATGCAAACATTTATAGGTTATATTTTGTTGAATTTTTACATATAAAGAATAAATCTGTGCATTATTTAAGAAATCAACGAAAATATTAACCAAAAAGTTTAACAATAGATGTTCTGAATCTCGATTAAAGAGTTTAATTAAATATACAGGGTCTAGCATTGAACACAAAAGGTATTTTTCCACATAGTTTAACAAATATGCCGACGAAAATGGGGATATAACTTTGTTGAAAAAACAAGAATTTCTGTGTATGTAGATGAAGCTCTGCCTGATATTTTAGTGTAACGTACGAATTCGGCCTTAAAATATAAAGGTGTGCTTTTGGATTCCCCCAAAAAGGTGGAAAACCATTTTTTTTAAAAAAGGGGGGGGTTAAAATTAAGGTTTTTTAAAAAAAAAAAGGGAAAAAAAGGAAAAAATTTCCCCCCCAAAATTTTGGAAAATTTTTTCCTTTTTTTTCCCTTTTTAAACCCAAGGGAAACCCCCCAAAAAAAAAAAATTAAAGGGGTTTAAAAAAACCCCCCTTTAAAAAATTGGGTTTTTTTTTTTTTTAAAAAAAAAAAAAAATTTTTTTAAAAATTTTAAAAATTTTTTTTCCCAAAGGTTTTTAAAATTAAAAAAAAAATTTTTTTTTTTAAAAAAAAAATTTTTTTTTTTAAAAAAAATTTTAAATAAAAAAATTTTTTTTTAAAATTTTTTTAAAAAAATTTTTTGGGGAAAAAAAAATTTGGGGGGAAAATTTACTTTTTTCCAATTTTTTTTAAAAAAAGGGGGGGTTTTTTTAAAAACAAAAAAAATTTTTTTTTTAAAAAAAAAAAAAAAAAAAATTTTTTCCCCAAAATGTTTTTGGGGGAAAAAAAAAAGGGGGAAAAAATTTAAAAAAATTTTTTAAAAAAAAAAGGTTTAAAAAAAAAAAATTTTTTAAAATTTTTTAAAAAAAAAAAATTTTTTTTTGGGGCCCCTTTTTTTAAAATTTTTTTTTTTTTAAAAAAAAAAAATTTTTTTAAAAAAAGGGGAAAAACCCTAAAACCCAAAAATTTGGTTTTTTAAAATTTAATTTAAAAAAACCCTTTTTGGGCCCCTTTTTTTTTTTTTTTTAAAAAACCCTTTTTTAAAGGGGGGAAAAAAAAACCCATGAAAATTTTCCAAAAAATTTTTTTTTAAAAAATTTGGGGTTTTTTTTAAATTTTTTTTAAAAAATTTTTTCCCCTTCCTTTTTTAAAAAACCCTTTTTTTTTGGGGAAAATTTTTTTAAAAAAAAGGGCCCCTGATTTTTAAAACCCAAAATTTTTGGGGGTTAAAAATTTTTAAAAAACCCTTTCCCCCCCCCAAAAAATTTTAAAAATTTTTCCCCCAAAAATTTTTTTTTTTTTAAAAAAAAATTTTTAAAAAATTTTAGCCCCAAAAAAAAAAAATTTTTTAAAAAGAAACCCCCCCCCCCCTTTTTTTTTTTTTTAAAAAAAAACCCAAAAAAAAACCCGGGGTTTTGGGGGGTTTTTTTTAACCCCCAAAAACCCCCCCCCAAAATTTAAAAAAAAAAAAATTTTTTTTAAAATTTGGGGGGGGAAAAAAATTTTAAAAATTTTTTTTTGGGCCGGAAAAAAAAAATTTTTTTAAAAAAATTTAAAAATTTTTTTTTTTTTTAAATTTCCCTTTTTTTTTTGGGAAAAAAGGGATATTTTTTTTTTTAAAAATTTTTTTTCCCAAAACCCTTTTAAAAATTTAAAGGGGTTTTTTCGGTTTTTTTTAATTTTTGAACCCTTTTTTTAAAAAATTTTTTTAAAAAAATTTTTTTTTTTAAAAAAAAAGGGAAAAAAAAAAAAAATTAAAAAAAAAAAAAAAAAAAAAAAAAAATTTTCCTTTTTTTAAAAAAAAAAAAAAAAAAAATTTTTCCTTTTTTTGGTTTTAAAATTTTTTTTTTTTTGGGGGGGGGGGGAAAAAAAAATTTTTTTTTTAAAAAAAGGAAATAAAAAAATTTTTACCAATTTTTTTTTTTTTGGGGGGGGGTTTTTAAAAAAGGTTAAAGAAAAATTTTTTTTTTAAAAAATTTTTTTGGGTTTTTTGGGTTTTTTTTTTTTTTGGGGCCCCGCCCCCTTTTAAAAAAAAACCCTTTTCCTTTAAATAAAAAATTTTTTTTTTTTTAAAAAAAAATTTTTAAAAATAAAATTTTTTTTTTTTTTTTTTAAAAAAAAAAAAAAAAAAAGGGGAAAAATTTAAAAAAAAAGTTTTTTTATTTTTTTTAAATTTTTTTAATTTTTTTTTTTTTAAAAAAAAATTTTTTTAAAAAAAAACCCCCAAAAAATTAAAAAAAAAAATTTAAAAAATTTTTAAAATTTTTTTTCCCTTTTTTTTTAAAAAAAAAAAAAAAAAGGGGTTAAATAAAAAAAAAAAATTTTTTTTTTTTAAAAAATCCAAAAAAAATTTTTTTTTAAAAAAAAAACCCCCCAAAAAAAACCCCCCCAAAATTTTTTTTTTTTTTTGGGGGGTTTTTTTTCCCCCGGTTAAAAAAAAATTTTTTTAAAAAATTTTTTTTTTAATTTTAAAAAAGAAAAAAAAGAAAATTTTAAAAAACCCGGGCCTTAAAATTTTTTTTTTTTTTTTAAAATTTTAAAAACCCGGTTTATTAAAAAAAGAAAAATTACCACTAAAAAGACTTTAGTTAAAACAAGCTGATCACCATCATGGAAACTGCAATTAATAATTCAATCCAACTGATGAAAAAAGTTTTGTTGGTAAAGGGTGATCTGTTTGGGATTACTTAATTTTTAAACCCCCAAAAAAAAAAATTTTTTTTTTTTAAAAAATGGGGAAGACTCAACAACCAAGCAAATTTTTAAAATTTTAGTCTAGGGGTTTTTTCCCCAAATGAAAAAAACATTTTTTTTTTTACATCATGACGGGGTGTGATACCACCCTGCAAGTTCTGGAGGGGTAAAAAAAAGTTTTTTAAAATTATTTAAAAAAAAGGCTTAGTTACATCTGCTAAATTTTTTTAAGATATCAACTCTACTTAGAAAGTAAATTTACCACGGAATTTGGTTTCTTCAAGTATAGGGAGCTCTAAAAAATATTTTCATAGATAAGTTATTTTTATTTTTTTAAAAACTATAAAAAAAAAAGTGTGCAATTAGCTTTTTTTTTCCTTTTTAAACCCCGACCACTGCTCAACAACATTTTTATCGGGGTTCAAGTGTGGTTTGGGAAAAAACTGAAGCCAGAAAAGGGGGTTTTAAACAATTTGATAAGGGTTTTGGGGAAAACCCAAACCCACCTCACCGGGGGAAAAATTTCCTTTTAAATTTTTTTTTTAAACCCCAAAAAAACGGTGTAACGGGGGAAAAGCGGCTGAAAAAAGGGTTAGTTTATTTTTTCACCAGCATGCGCCAGTTGTCAAGGCCAGTCGTGTTAAAATGTTAAATTTCCCCCAAAAGAAGAAGATCCTTACATCAACGACAAAACAACTGATGTATCCCCCTTTTAAAAATTTTTTCATAAACCCCCAGGGGGAAAAAAAAAAGGGAAAAAAAAGGGGGGAAAAAAAAGGAAAAAAAAGGGGAAAAATGAAAAAAAGAAGAAAATATTGAAGGGGGAAAACCTTTTTTTTACTAGGATTTAATAAAACAGACCGGGAGTGGGCCCTTTTCTGGGAAACCACATAAAAACACGATCAAGTGGTGGGGGGGAGGTGCATAGAAAGGGGAAAAAAATTTTTTTAAAAATTGGGGGGGAAACCTTTTTTTTAAAAAAAGGGGAAATTTTTTTGGAAAAAAAGGGAAAAACCCTTTTTTTAGACAATTTTGGTCTAAAATTTTTCAAAGGGTTTTTTTTTTTAAAAAACAAACCCCTTTTTAAAAAAAAAAAAACCCCCTTTTTTTAAAACCTTTATAAAATTTTTGAAACTCCTTTTGGGGATGGGGACTTTTCACAATTTTATTAAAATTTAAATTAAAAAAAGAAAAAATTTTTAGCTTCAGGGGAAAAGTATGGGGTGAATGTTTTTTTTGACTAGATAAGGGGGGGAGTTTTGGGGAAAAATTTGCAAAGCAATTTTTTGTTGTCTGTTTTAGAAACCTTTCCCTTTTTGGGGTTTCCAGTTTAAACCCGCCTTTTAAAGTCCCAAAAAACCCCCCTGCGACCCACCAAAAAAGTTAATCAACGCTTTTCCTATACAGATCCAAATACAAAAGAAAAAAATCAGGGTTTTTTAAAAAATTTTTTTTATTTTATAAGGGGAAAAAAAAAAAAAATTGTCCCTTAAAAAATTTTTTTTTATATTTCCCCCAAAAATCTTTTTTTTTAACCCCCCAGGTCCCAAAAAATATAAAAAAAATAAGATGACAGCCAAAAGGGTAAACCAAGGCAAGTGTTGTGTTCAAAAAAAGGAATTTAATGAAAACTCGGTAGGTTTACTTAAAAAATCTTAAAAAATATTTTAAGACTTTCTAAAATTTGGGGAAAAAAACCCTTTTTTTTTTCTATTTTTTTTAAAAAAAAAACAAGTAAAAACCCCTTTTAAAAGAAGGCTGGAAACATTTTTGGAAAATGATCAGTTTGTAAACTTTGCTGGTTTTAAAAAAAGGAAACAACTCAAAGAATCAAATAAGTTAATTGGGGTTTTTGAGGTTAAGGCCGGCCAATGTATTTTTTTATTAAATTTAAAAAAAAACATAGTTTTATCTAAAATAATGGGGAGTCACATAAATTTTAAAAAAAAAAAAATTTTTTAGAAACACAGGTTATGATTCTTAATGTTTTAATAAACAATTTGAACACTTTTTTACATAAAAAGGGCCCCCCCCCTATTATGAAAACACAAAAAAATTTCTGGCAGATGGGTTATTTATGTTTTTTTTTTTTAAAACCCCTTTTTAAAAAATTTTTTTTTAAATTTCCAAAAAAAAAAGCTCAGCAAAAAGTAAGTAGTGTATTGGGGAAAAATGTTCCCCCTTTTTTGGGGCTCTTTTTTTCATTAATTTTAGGATTTTTAGAAAATCCAAAACAAATCTGTTATTTAAACAATTTTTTAAAACCCCCCCCATATTATATGAAAATATACTTCTGCTTTGTGGCCTCAAAAAATTACCCAAAGGCATGGCCTAAACAAGGCTTGTCAGTAGAAAGATTGACATTGCAAAGTTTCTGAGACTCCAGATTTAAGAGTGCCTGTTAGAACACTAAGACAATAGCAAACTGTTTCTAATGGCAGTTTCATCGGACCAACTTTGGACAAAGAACATTTATCTACAGCATGGTTTTTTACATTAAGCAATAGAAAATTATTACATTTTTACCATTGTCATTTAATTTGATGCGTACTGTGTCATGACTTTATTATTGTTTATATAAACAACTTCTTGTATATATACTGAACATATTTGGTTTAGCTTTTGTTGTAGTTTTAATAAATGTTATTAAAACCCTCAGTATTTAATGACTCTTAACTTTGTCACACATAGTCATAAAATGTGCAAAAATTAGTAATAAATCATTTTATGATTTTTCTGATGTTAATTGTGTTTCAAAATATATTATTTTTTGATACATACATATTACATACATATACCTGGGCCACCTGATTCATAAATCAGGATCCCTACAACCAGAAATCAACCGAAGCATCAAGTGCATATGGAAGAAATCTGAAGTTATATTCGAATCCAGAATGCCACTTCTACTAAAAAAGAAAAGCATTTGACCAGTGTATACTACCAGTTATGACCTATGGCATGTGAGACCTGGACACTTAAAACAGATATTACAAGAAAACCTGTGTAGCACACAAATGATCAATGGAACGCAACATACTGGAATAAAGAAGAGAGACCGCAAAAGAATAAAGTTGATGCTGAACCCAGGTGATAGATGTAATCCACAGAATCAAATCTCTTAAATGGCAGGGGCAGGCCCCCTGGCAAGAAGAACAGATGATAGATGGACCACCAAAATACAACATGGTACCCACGGGGCAATAAGAGACCCAGAAGCAGACCACACCCAAGATGGGACCTGACATTAGAAAACTCGCAAGAATAAATTGGGTCTCGTATAGCCAACAATAGTGAACAATAGGCCCAGCTGAGAGACAGGTATATGGATATGTAAGGGAGGCTACACCATAATTGGAAATGATTAAATAAAAGCGAATGACATGATGATGATGACATATTACTTTGATAAGTCAGTTTATTTTAAAATGTAAAAACCAGTATATTCACCATATTATAGATTGTCTGTGTTTATTTATTTATTTATTGTATTCTTTTACAAACACCAAAAAGGTAAGGTAATTACATGTAAAGATCTAAAATTAAAAAAACAAGAAAGTAATCTTAGATCTAAAAAAAACAAAAAAAACATACTAAAAACAAAGACGGAACAACCATAACATGTAATAAAATATAATTTTACTAAAGTACAGATTTAATTTTAGACTATCGTTAAAGAATCTGTCTGTACCTCCCTGAGCAGCTCAGTTTGTCACAGCCATCATACGGTTAAAAGGAGATAAGCTAAATGGGTCTACGCTAAATATTTTACGGTTTAAATGACATTCTTAAGTTTATCTTTGGTACATTATAATATAATTATAAATTACAATCTTTGTATTTTAAGTTATGTATTACATAATATAAAAATATCACAGCTTGTTTTTTTCTTTCTTTGGGACAATGATGTAACTAAAACTACTTAGCATACTTTTACATGAAATTCTAAATGGATAATTATTATACGTGATAACAGAGATACCTTCAAAAACCTTTTTTGTACCTTTTCTATAAGATCATCATGTGTGTCCCTACAGCATCCATATTTGTGATGCGTATTCAAGATGTGGCCTTACTAAGCTATTATATAATTTAATTATTGTGAGATTCTAAATTTTACTATTCCTAATTATAAATCCCAGTGCCTTTACAGCTTTATTTTTTATAAAAGCATAGTGGTTACTGAACTCAGATTAGACTTCTGAAATAGTACCCCTTCAAATCTTTAACCTCCTTTTCACATTTTAAATCAAATTCCCCAATTTTATACGTACTCAAAATAGGGTTTGTTCTTCTTGTGAATTTTACAACTGAACATTTTTGTATATTTAAGAACATTTTGTTTTCTTTTTACACCATTTACTCACATTATCTATATCTTTTGTAACTTTTCACAATCCTTCTGAGTTTGCATGATCCTGCAGAGCTTAAAATCATCCGCGAAAAGAAGTCCTATGGAATGAATAAAAGTAATCTGGTAAAGAGTTGATAAAGCACAAGAAGAGCAAAGGTCCAAAATTACTTCCTGCTGAATGTTTGAGGTGGCAACAAAAAGCTCGAAGGCCAAGCTTCCACCAACCTCACCCACTGCCTTCTACCTGTAAGATATGATTTTATAAAATGATATGCATCCTCAGAGATTCCAAGCTCCACAAGCTCTCCCCAACAATATGCCGTGTTGACCTTGTCAAATGCCTTTTCACAGAAGTCGGTAGGCAGACATCTAATTGACCTTTGTTTTGTATAGCTTCGGCTGCCAGTTGTGACAAGATTGTCAGATTTGTAAATCAGAATATCCTCCAGAAAACCATGCTGGAAAATAGACAATTTTGGTTTCAAAAAGGCAGTTAAGTCTTCACAAAGTATTGTCTCATAAATTTTCGATAAAACATTAATCAAACTAATGGGTCTGTAATTCTTATTTCATTTTATTTCCGCTCTTATAAACTGGTAAGTTATTTGCGCCGTTTTTAGGCTTCTGGAAATTGCTTATTTTTGATGGCTAAATTGAAAATATGTTTTAAGGGTGATGTTATGTATTCTGACAATCCCTTATATATATGCAGGTATATTGTCAGGCCCCGTAGATTTTTTAGGTTTAAGTTTTTAATACTTACTTCATAATATTCTTTTCCGTTATCATAGTGTCAGCGCTACCGCTGCCAAAGTTTAAGCTGCATGTATTATACTAGATTGTTCATATACTGACTGGAAAGTGGTCGAAAAAGCGATTTGCAATATCTCCAGAATGGGCTGTATGAATTTCCTGCCATTTCATTTCCCTGGTAATTCTTTCTTAGTTTTATCAATGAGAGTAAATTGCCAAAATGATTTTGGGTCATGATTTATATTGTTTTCGAGTGTTTTTCTTATGCAATTTATATTCAGCATCGTTTGTAACTGATAATTTTTTTAACTCGTTAAAGTAACTATGCATTTGTGGATTTGGCATGTTTTTTGAGATTAACCTGTGTATTTGTTTTTTCCTTTATTTTACGCACTAAATTAGGTGAGAGTACCATAGAGGAAATCTAGCTTTAATCTGTATTTTTGACATAATGTTTGGGAATTGCCATGTCCTTATAACCGGTACATATCAGCAAATTGTAGAATTGCCAGCCACATCTGCCATTTTAAATACTCTGACCAATCAAAATTTCTGAATAAGTTATATAGAAGTGAGTAATTAATTGAATAATTATATTTTTAGTTGCTGTTATGAAACACATCTGCAAAGAAACTTTTTAAAATTTTTGAACTACTTATAATCCCCCATCCTGTATTTTTTTTTAAAATTTTTGG
Source organism: Listronotus oregonensis (assembly GCA_019359885.1). Lineage (NCBI taxonomy): Eukaryota > Metazoa > Arthropoda > Insecta > Coleoptera > Curculionidae > Listronotus > Listronotus oregonensis. The sequence goes on along the minus strand of JAHBCN010008495.1, from coordinate 21,619 downwards.
GTTCATTTTGTTTTTAAAGTTTTAAAAAATTTTTAAATTTTAAAGTTTTTGTGTATATATCAACTAGATTTTCTTTTAGAAAATGTATCAAAAAAAAAAAAAGGCTTCAGAGAGGGCCACGTCCCCCCCCACCACCAAATAGAAGAGCTAGAGATCCCCCTGTAACTAGGTATGCATTTTTTTTTTTTTTTTTTTTTTTATTTTGTCAAAGTCCATTGTTTGTTTTGACCACGGTTTTTTAAAAGTGAAAATTCTGGATAAATTAAACTTTTTAAAATAAAATTAAGAGCCAGGGCCAATATTTTTGGGGTCATCGAAAAAACAGAAATTTTGTGAATTTTTTCTTTATGTTTTTTTTATCATAAATTTGGAAAATTCTAAGGGTTTTAAAAAAAACTAATTTTTCTTTTGGCTTATTTAAAAATTTTTTTATCACGTTTATTAGTTTTTTAAAAAAGAAATTTTAAAAAGGTTTTTAAAAAATTTTAGAATTAGTGTGGGGTTAATTTATTATTTTAATTTTGACAGAATACAAGAAAATTTTAAATTTGATCCTCACCTTAGATTTTGAAATATAGAAAAAAAGGGGGGTTTAAAATTGGGGAAAGTTGTTTTTATGTGACCAACATTATTATTTTAAAATGTTTCAACTTTTTATTTTTAGAATATTTAAAAAACGAATTTTAGAAAGCCGTTTTTTTTTTCCCCGGGTTTATTTAAACGGATTTTTAAAATAATTCTCACATTTAAGCATTTTTTCCGGTATTTGATAATGCTTTCAGATTTACATCCGACGTTTCTCACTGATACCATACCAACTTTTTTTTTTTTCTTATAAGCCCCATTGGATTTTTAAGTAAGTAAATATGCCCTTATTCTGTTTTTTAAAATTCATAACATTTTTTTTAAAAGTTGGAAACCCCTTAATTTTTTTCCCAAAAATAAAATCTTTTTAGTTCCTTGTCCGAGATTTCTTTTTTTTTTTTTAAAAAAGAAAATGCAGAAAGGAAAGGAGATAAAAAAAAAGGAAATATAGTATTAAAACATTTATTTAAATTTAAAGAAAAAGAAAAAAAATAGAAAATGCTGGATAATTAAAAAAAAATGAATATTCCCTCAGGGGGTTTTTTTTAAGACTGGGAGCCAGCACCCCAAAAAAATTTTTCTTTTTAAAATATAAATAATCCAATAATCTAAGTTTTTTTCTTTTTTATCATTATATATTTTAGTTTTTAAAAAAAAATTTTGAGAAAACCCATTGTATCATGGTGAGCCCCTTTTGAGCCTGAGGGCCCCAAACCCATTATGCTCTACACCCCCAAAAATAAAGGTTTCCGTCCCTTTTCTGTCCCTTATGTATGCATTCCTTTTACACTGATATTTTTTGGTTTTTCTTTAAGACCCCCCTGCTGGTGATGGGGTCCTGTTAGGGGGGAATCTTATGTCATTTAGGGGCCAGCCATGCCGTACCCCAGACATTTTTGATTCCCTAGTGTTGGCAACCCAAGTAATGATGCGTCCTTTTCCCTCTCCACACCATCTACATGTACTTGTCTCGCTTTTTCCTATCTTGTTGAGATAGTGTCTGTTTCTACAATGACCTGTCAGTATGCCTGCAAGGTTTCTCATTTGCACCCTATTGAAGTCCTTTATGTTTATTGGTAGTTCCTTCCATAGTTCTTCCCCAATAATAGCCTTTGATTGTCTGGCTTTTGTCTTTTTCCAGTTCTCATAAGAACCGTTTCTCTATCCATGTTGCTATCTCTGTCATATCCGTGTTGTAAGAGATTCCCACGGTATATTCAGGTCCATTGTCCTCAGCTCCCAAATTGGCGAGTTTGTCAGCCATTTCATTCCCCGAGATCCCTTTGTGTCCAGGGACCCATTGCAAGGTGTTTATTAATTGCTTCCCGACATCTATTCGTTAGTTCTGATCTGTGCACTGTATTTGTTAGAGCCCTGATCGCTGCCTTACTGTCAGTACAACTCATGCATGCGTCACACAGTCGTTCGCAGCACGAAACCCAACGTCACTCCTCTTAAAATGATTAGAAAAATCGCAACATTATTCAAATTTGGCCTTGAGTCGGCCAATTAGAGGGACGAAAACTGTTTAATTTTGGGCTGCAGTTGGAGCAGCCTGGTGAATGTATTCTTAAACGTAGATTAATATTTTCGTATTTTTACCTATAAAATTGTTTACATGGAAATAATTTGATCAATTAAAGAACTTATTTCTTTTTTTTTCTATCCAGATGGTTTAGACTTACAAATTAAGACTAATTTAATGTTTATGTTTATTTTAAGTGTTAGGTAAATGATGATTTTTTATTTATTTTAAAAGAATGCCAATAGTCGTTCTCTTTTTATTAAGGGCTGGCGATATAATCAGTTTTTTTATCGCGGTAACAATTGCATATACGGTTTTTTGTTATTTTTGGTTTATATGGCAAAATTTTTATATAGTCATTTCATTCTAGTGTTCTCAGGGATTGCAAGAGAAATTATGTGTTTTAATATTTTATTTATTAAACAAAGTTACGGGACCTTGGAGTGAATAGGGGTGCTGGGCGAGGTAAAAACGTATAGATTGAAAATTATTCACTAAAACATGACACCCACAAACAAAAATCCATTGACAAAATACGCAGAAAATCGGGAAAAACAACTTTTAAGTTAAATAAAAAAATATAGGTTAGAAATAAATGTAATATCTAATTGATTATACATTTTTTCTACTGTCAAATTCAAAATAAGTACCAACAGTGTTGCCGGATTTAATAATTTTGGGCCATTAAATTTTTTGATATTAGTTTTCTGTCTGTCTGAAATATAATTGGGAAAAATAAAAAGGTGCCAACCACAACTAACCAAAACTAACCACGACCGACTGAGGGCTTTTAAATTTGTCTAAAAGGTCGGTCATGGTTAATTCTTGTTACTTAAAACGGCCTTTTATTTTCCCCCATTATATTTCAGACGTAAAAATGCGGGGACGTATTAGAAAAGACCCCGATTTGGAAACACTGCACGTTGACGTTTTTAGTCATAAAGGGGAGTTTTCGCATTATATGGAGAAAATCAATGGTAATTTTAAATTTTAAAATCAAAATAAAAAATATTAAGAAACATAATTTCTCTTCTCCGCTAGTATATTTGCAATCCCCGGGGACACTAGAATATGACTATATAAAAATTTTGCCATATAATCCAAAAATAGGAGAAAACCTTATATGCATTAATTACCTTTATCGTTATTGGTTGTGGATATATACAGTTACTTTTCGGTATTTTTACGATTCGGTTGTTCGAAATGGATATTCCAACAAAATATAAAGATTGTTCGCGTACTATGTCGATTTTTAGCCAAATAGTTAAGCAATTTGATATGGTAAGTCAATAGTGTTTTGTTAATTATATGTAGTTGAGGTACATCAACAAAAGCAAAAATGTTACGCAAACGTAAACATATTTAGGAAACACATTTTAAAAGCATTGATCCATTTATGTTTCACTGAATGTAATTATGAAGCCATGAATAAACTTTCTTTTTAAAGGGATTAATCTACAGCTAAATAGAACATTGTTTTCTAAGCTTACTAAAAAATATTAGTGATTTTAAAGTAAAAATAACATTTAAAAAGTAGAAACCTCAACCAGTAAATGAACATGTCCAATTAAATTATTAACAAACCTAGCCTCAGACCCATCTCTTCTTTTAAGAGTTACAAATTGTGCCATGAAATATTTTAAAGGTCTTCTATACTAGCATATTTTTTTCTCCTCATATAACCTGTTTTTCAAAGTGCCCCACAAAAACGTATTTGAAACCGTAGGGTCAGGGGACCTGGGCGGCCACCTAATAAGTCCCGCATTACCAGATAGATAGATAATGCGGAACTTTCTCTCAGAATTATTTAAATTGCTCTAGTATTATATTTAGGGGCTTTGTCACTACCAAATTCGTTATACTTTGAAAGGAGTAAATTACCGAGATATTCCTCACATTCGTTTCTCTATTACATCTACTTTTATTTAAAAATACTGTGACACGTCAACTCTGAACAGCTGTAGATATACAAATATGTTGACACATCTATTCTATATGGACTTAGCACGTGTCCATAAAAAATTACATACTACCATTTTAAGAAAAATAAAACGACAAACTTAATAGCGCCACTCTTATCGAACAACCAAACTTATTGACAACCATTTAGGCATTAATAAATTGAGTGTAATTGTGTAATTTTCTAATTACACGCATTTTAGGTCAGTAAAAAATTATTTAAGTGCAAAAAGAAAATTAAGGGGATATAGCCAAGAAGAGACGGAAGACAGTAGTAATAAGAAAACTAGTAAAAAAATGAGAAAACAGAAGAAAAAGAGCCCGGTAAGTTAAAACATTGCTTTGTGTCATAAACATTCATTAAAAATATTTCATAATAAATATCGTTTATTATGAGAATATATCCTTGTTTATCTATGTTCTTCTTCTTCTTCCCTGAGAGCCGTCTTCATTCACTACCGGAGGCAGCGGAGCCTCTTGGGCTTTTTGTGCCTAATCTCCCATAATCTTTTATACCAATCCTCCGAGTAGTCTTGTTCCTTCTACAAGTCTGTATAACCCCAAGACTGGTTGGTTGATATATTCCTGTGGACTCATTTTCGTTGCACATTTTGCAACTTGGTCCTCCATTATATGAGCCTATCTTGTGTAGGTGTCCTCTTAGGTTATCATGCCCTGTTAGCAACCCTACTGTTACGCGAAGTCTTTTCCTACTTTGTGTGAGTAGTTCTTCCTTTGTTCTTTTGGATGGGCCCCTTATGAAACTTCTTCCATGTCTTATTCTACTGAGGTTTCCCCAGTAATCCTTGTGTTTGTTTCGGATCCATTCCCTTGTTTTTTCCTCGTGGTGTGGTTTTGGTCACTCCAAGGGCAGGTTCTGGTCCAAAGTATGGTGTGGATGATCCATGTCTCGCTAGCTCATCCGCTTTTTCGTTGCCTTCTATTCCCGAATGTCCTGGTACCCACAGAAGAGTTACCCTCTTGCGTTCTCCCAGGACTTCCAGTTCTTTTTGGCATTTCCATGTCAGCCTGGACGTTACCTTGGGGTTTACTAGTGCCCCCAGTGACGCCTGGCTGTCTGTTATTATGCAGATCCACTTGTTTTTATAAGTCCTGTTATTTTTTTTACACAGTGCAGTAAAGCATATATTTCCGTTTGAAATACAGAACTGTGTGTTCCTAGTGGAATGGAGAATTGTGAATTCTTCATTTTAGTGTACACGCGCTCAAAGTTTATCTATGTTACCTGTTTTACAAGTTCTACCTAATTGCAAGGCGGGGTAGATATGTAAATAAAACATAAAAAGAATGATAATTTAAAGATATTACATAGTGGAGTATATTCTTTAGTCTTAGATCTAAGATTATCTAGCTGTTTTACACATACGAAAATTTTGGTGAAATTTATGACGAAAATTATCAATTTTAATCGAAAATTTCGTAGAAGGTATGGTGGTGGACCAATAATTTGTGTGTGACATTATTATAATTTTTTCAGGTGTAGGTAGATAAAAGAAAGTTGTTACTTTTGTGTGTTGTTGGTTGTTTTTTATTTTTAAAAAATATTTTAAAAAAAGTTAAATAATGAGACAGGTCAAAAAGAACAGAAAAGTAGCTACACAAAAGAAGGAAAAGGGGTATATTAGCGCTTCTGGATGAGGAACAAAAACATAAGTGTCAACATATTAAAAATCTTAAATGTTTTTTTCTTAAAATTATTAAATGGTCTGTGTTTTTAATCATTGTTGTACTTGGAATGTAAAATTATGAAAGTAAATTAAAATTGTAAAACAAATTTGACAAATGGGGAATTTATTTGATTTATTTAGGACTATGTATTTAGACTAAGCTGACATTTTGGTTAAAATATAGAACATGTTCAATAGTTAGAATTATTAAACGCCTAAAATATGAAATTGTCTAACTTTTTGCCACAATTATGGTTATAATTTTTGTATGCTTAAAACGGCTCCAGAGATAGATCTAGATTTAAGACTTAAGCCAGGTGTAACTACCATAAAAATTAAAATTCCTAGTTGGCCAGTTGTCTTTAACTTTTGACATTATTATAGTTTTGATGCTATATGCCACTAAAAACTTGGTAGAAATTCAGATGTAAGGCTTTTAATCGGTAAACAAATAGTATAGCCTATAAATACCCTATAGAAAAGTTAATACAAATTTAAAGGGAAATTGGAAATAGATATGATGTATAGGGTATTTCATTATGTTATTATTACTTCCCCATTTTTTGCCACATTCGAAATTCTATATGATATAATTTTTGTGTAAATATATTTTTTTTACATTTATGCTTTGTTCACTTTTCAAGGCAAATTTTTTTTTCCACTAATTAAAAAAATGGCGTCCTGCTAATAGTTGTAAGTAAATTATAGATATGCGGCCAGGTTTCAAGTAATAGCCATAGCCATAACAGAATTTCTCTTCTTCTAATCTGTATACTTTGTATGTAGCCAAAACCAGCTTATGCTTAAAATCTGTGAATGGTGTTTTCTATACCTCTAAGCACACTTGATTCCATTTAAAAAAGAACCTTATTATTGACCGCACTTTTACAGTAAAACTTCATTTTCTTGTCCACCAAGAATCATAGGGGGTATGCTCTTTTATAAGTATTTTACGGCATTTGTATCGAGGGGTAAGCCAATATAATTCCTTCTCTAGCAGCTCTTAACAAAGCAATAGGTCGCTATTCTTATGCATCCCTTTACAGTCCTAGCCTCGCATATTAATAAACTTTCTCTTAGTTTCCTTAGGACCCCCACAGTACGTTAGTTTTTAGGCTTTACACCTTCATGAACTGCCCCAGGATTAAAAAAATACAGAAACATATCCCTCCGGGTGGTCTTTAATGTTGATTCTCTATTACTTAACAGTTTCGTACCATGTAACTGATAAGAAATTGATTTTCGTTTCTCTTTTTATTTGCATTTGATTACATTAAGTCATTCTCTAACCCACATTTAAATTGTTTACTATCTTAATGTTTGTATTTAGTGGAAAACCCAAATTGGGTTGATCCAGACACAATAACGAGTAAAAAACCTCTGTCGAACATCGAAAATGAGCCCCAGGAGGACCCATTGTTTATAAAGCATTCCGAAGAACATTCCCAAGAGTTTCCCAAAACCAATGTGGAAACTCCAGAACAGTCCGTCTTTCAGCAACCCACTCAGACACAGGTGTTAAGGGCAGCAAGAAGAACAAGGTAAGTCTAAGTACATTAGTTTTTGTGTCATAATATTTTAATTTTATATACTGTGTGTAACAAAAGTGAAAAATTAGAGATGTTTGTGTTTTATACAGGGTGTTCCAACCCTATTTATACATTAAGTATATCTGCCCCTGTACCATGCAAAAGGAATTTCACTTGCGACCCGTCTGACTATAGAAATTCACCCCCTAAAAATACAATCATTTTTTATAAAGAGAAAATTTTTAAAAAAATATAAAGTACCCTTAAAAAAGTTGTTGCACAACAAAAATTGGTATGAAGATACCTTATTGCATATCTAATTACCATGCAAAAGGAATTTCACTTGCGACCAGTCTGACTATAGAAAATCACCCCCTAAAGTTACAGTCATTTTTTATATAGGGAAAATTTTTAAAAAATTATAAAGTACCCTTAAAAGTTGTTTCACAACAAAAATTGGTATGAAAGTACCTCATTGTATACCTTATCACCATGTAAAAGGAATTTTACTTGCGACCCGTCTGAATATAGAAAATCACCCCTTAAAGTTACAGTCATTTTTTATTCAGGAATTTTTTTAAAATAATATAAAGTACCTTTAAAAAAGTTGTTCCACAACAAAAATTGGTATAAAGGTACCTCATTGCATTCTTAATCACCATGCAAAAGGAATTTTACTTGCGACCCGTCTGACTATAGAAAATCACCCCCTAAAGTTACAGTCATTTAATATATGGAAAATTTTTAAAAAATTATAAAGTACCCTTAAAAATGTTGTTCCACAACAATAATTTATATGAAGGTACCTTATTGCATACCTAATCCCCATGCAAAAGGAATTTCACTTGCGACCAGTCTGACTATAGAAAATCACCCCCTTAAGTTATAGTCATTTTTTATAAAGGGAAATTTTTTAAAAATATAAAGTACCCTTAAAAAAGTTGTTCCACAACAAAAATTGGTATGAAGGTACCTTATTGCATACCTAATCACCATGCAAAAGGAATTTCACTTGCGACCATAGAAAATCACCCCTAAAGCTACAGTAATTTTTTATAAAGGGAAAATTTTATAAAATTCATAAAGTACCCTTAAAAAAGCTGTTCCACAACAAAAATTCTTATTAAGGTACCTCATTGCAGAGTTAAACCCCATGCAAAAGAATTTTTTCTTGCGACCCGTCTGATTATAGAAAATCAATAATTTTCTCCTATATAAGTAATGGCTGCAACTTTAGGGGGTAATTTTCTATAGTCAGACGGGTCGCAAGTGAAATTCCTTTTACATGGTGATTAAATATGCAATAAGGTACCTTCGTACCAATTTTTGTCGTGGAACAACTTATTTAATGGTACTTTATTTTTTTCGTAAGTTGTTCGCCCTGGGTAGCGTAAGATGCAAAGCTTTACTGGCTTAGAGCCCTCCGATAGTGATCTTTCGGGCTCTCTTCGATTATTCGTTTCACAAGCTTGAAAGAAATGTGGTCCGTTGAGGTTATGTTGTTATATTTTATATTAATGTATCGCAGGGAAAAGATATTAAAAAACCTGCTCGATTTGTTCAGGTACCTTCGTAGGCGCATAAACCAAGCCAATCTGCCGGTGTTTTTAGATTCAGATTTTAAAATAACTCAATCATTCTACATTCATCCACTATTTACATTTATGCTTTATTATTCTACGTTCATTCATTGTTTATTTAGTTGATTTGATTCATTAATTTGATAAAACTTAAACTGACAACAGGAAAAAGTCGCTGGAGGCCAGATCTGGAGAAAACGATGGATGTGGAAGCACTTCGAAGCCCAATTCATGCAATTTTGCCATCGTTTTCAACGGCACTTCTTCAAATGGGGCCGTTTTTCCGCGATTTCGTCTTTCAAACGCTCCAATAACGCTATAATAGTCGATGAATATCATACCATGCGCATCCCAAAGTACTGATGCCATAACCTTGCCAGCTATTGCGTCTTTCCACGCTTTGGGTCAGTTCATCGCGTGCAGTCCACTCATATGACGATCGTTTTGATTCTGGTGTGAAATGATGGAGCTATGTTTCATTCATTGTCACATATCGACGCATAAATTTGAATTTATTATGATGGAACAGCTCCAAACACTGCTCAGAATCATCAATTCGTTGTTGTTTTTGGTCGCGCGGCACCCACCTTGAACAGAGCTTTCGCATACCTAAATATTCATTCACGATGTGTCCAACACGTTCCTTTGATATTTTTAAAGTCTCAGCTGTCTCGATCAACTCTACTTTGCGGTCATCCAATATCATTTTGTGGACTTTTTTGATGTTTTCGTCGCTAACAGCCTCTTTGAGGCGTCCACTGCGTGCAGCGTCCTCGGTGCTCATTTCGCCTCGTTTAAACTTAGCAAACCACTTCTTAAAGCCCGAATAATGTTTATTAAGCAAAGCCTCGACTCAGTATTTGTTTTTCGCCAAAAAGCAATGCTTTATTAACACACGAAATTTCTTTTTATCCGTTTTTTTTAAAGTAATAAAAGTTGCTTCACTCAAAATATTATATCTCACAAATTAATAGTCCTACTGTTGTCAAAATTATACACCTGTCTTTTGAAGGTTAGGGCTAACTAAATATCATATGAAATTATTACTTTTTTTCTAGCTTTGTTAACAACAAATTTTATTATTTAACAATAAAGCATATTTTGATGATTTAATACTAGTAGTGCCATCTATGTGTAAGCCTACGAACTTTTCAGCCCAACTGTTAATACCTGCTTAATGCTATGGTTTTTACAGTTAACCTTTGTATCAGTTACTTTGCTACCATTATTTTTGACAATAATAAACATATCTATCCCTACAAATTAATTTTATATTTGTTACATTTCGTTTAAACTCGTTTTTAACTTGTATCTTAAAAAAGTTTCCAAAAGTATAGGTTGATTGAAAAGTTTATAGGGGTCAATTGACTGTAATGTATAACAATCTAAAAGGCTTTAACAGTTTTATTTTTGTACACCTTTTTTTAACAGGAAGAAAAAAAGCACTAGTTTAACAGACGATGAAAGTAGTACCAGTATATGCGAACCTCAACCAACCAACTCGACCAGTGGCCCAACGAGCGGGAATGTAACCGCAAATACCACAAGAACGATAAAAATATCTTACGGACCGCAGGGAGAAGGAACTGTGCTGAAGATTCCGGCGCAAATAGGTTATTTGATTTGATTTTTTATTTTTGTTGTTATATTTGAAAGTTTAAATACAATTTTATTATCTACCTCACTATTGCTAGTTTGTTTTCGAAGGTTGATGGTGCTTCTACAAATGGACTGTTTTAGGGATCAATTATTTAGCTATAAAGAATACATTATTAACTTGTGTATTACGACCAATTAAATTGGTAAGGTCTCTTATATTTAAAAAAATGTAAAATGGTCATCTTGTGTACTTTTCCAGTAGAATCTGAAAGAATACTTTTAAAGAATAGAAATAAGACTATCTTTTACCACCATGCTTTTTATTGGGTGTTAAAGGAAAAGGTGACAGATTACGACCATATGGATTGTCATCATCAACCAAATTTTTTAATTAAAAACTTATAGTATTCCTTATGGAGAAAAAGGCATTGGATATAGGTCACCGAATCACACATGAATGCTTTAATTTGTGATTGGTCAACAGGATGCATTTGACTGACAGTCAGTTACCTTACCGAAATATTGAATATGGTAGTGAAACCTATAGTCACCCACACATTTCACTAGACTTAAGCCTGACATCCCCCAAACATTAAACTACTCTCCTCCCTTAATCCCTTAACCTTAACCTTTTGACCACCGACCAAAGCCTGTCATGTGACTTTTTCCTGTTTATGGGTTCTAAACCCCATTGATCGTAGATTCCTTAACCCAGCCATTAAAAAGTACAGTACCCTTTTGATACCAACAATAGAAGCCCCACCTCCTGGTATGTCACTTTTCCCTGCTTACTTGTGAAACTGGGTTTCGTGCCCATTGAGATTTTTGATCAGCAGGTGTCTATCAATTTGCAAATTTTCAAATAAATTGGCCGGAATCCATTTTCCATAAGAATTGTGCTGGGTCCTTTCCATCAAAAATGGAACAATTTTTTTTCAAAATATAAAGAACAAGAAAAAATATATAGTATTTAATTTATTTATGCTGTTAATTTTTTTTAATACAAGGATTGTTTGGGCCAAAACATATTTTTCTAGATATATTCTAGAGAGGTAAAGGATCACCCACTTTGTGTTACAGAGGGCCGTTTTTAAACTTTACTTTATATATTGCGGTCAAGGTCATTGGTTCTCATTGGTTTCCTAAGCTACACCAGCCCCTCCTAGTGAGGGTCATTTTTTGAGCAAAACAGCCATAAAAGATGGTTATCCTTTACTTCTCTAGAATCGACGAGAGAAGCTGAAGGTGGCGGAAGTATATTTATTAGTAGCTGTCCAAAAAGAAAATAGTATTTTGACATCATTACTTTTCTGTGTTATACTTTAGAGTAATAAATATAACAAATATTATTCACAGTTTAAAAGTAAGTAAGTTTAAAGTAAAAGTTAATCATAATATACTATCAAGTAAATGAAACAGAAAGATACTTGGCAGCCATGCTTTACGACAAAATAGTATCTGTAGTAACCATTTTCCCGGGTTTTGGTGGATTTTATTGTTTCGAGTACAGAGGTTCATTCATCGCTCGACAGAACCTTAGAATGTGCGTTTATAATGCCACGCTTATGCCAAATAGATGCTTTCTCCAGTTAAACTAACAGCTCATTGGTCAAAACATGTCCCCTTCTCCTTTAACACTCAATAAATCACATGGTGAAAGACAGTCTTTTTTCTATATATTACAGCAAGGATGAACTATTTCTTTAATTCGGAAACTTAATAAAATAATTGGAATTGAAATAAAAAAGATAAGGACATAAGTTTTACATTTCTTAATGAGACATCTTATTTATTGCTTAGCGTCTCTTTTTTTCAATACGTTTTAATAAAAGGGATTTCATATTTATTTTTAGCAATAACAGAGTTTATTTAATTAAATAATGTTTTACTTTTACCAGTAGAATAAACGCTGGACTTGTAAGAATATTGTTTTTTTGTGGTTAGTTTTAGTTTAAAAGAATTACAAATTCCTTTTTATTGAAACGCATCTATGAAAAATGAAACCCTTTCAAAAACTAGCCAATAAATAATGTATCCCTTTAAGAAGAAAATGTAAATCTTATGCCTTTTTTTGTTTCAATTTAAATCATTTTTGTAAGTGTACTTCGGGATTCTACGAGAAAAAATACACAAGATGCTCTTTTTTTATTTGTTTTAAAATACGAAGAAATCTACAAATAGAGCTCTGTTCAGTCCATGCAGGATGACCATGTACTGAGATAACTTTTTTTTTCGCTGTCAATTTGACACCCGTGTAAAAGACAAGCGTTTTTTATCTGACTCTTAATACCAGCTTTTTTCATGTTTCAATACTTATCACTTTTTTTGTAATTAAAATAAATTATTTATATTAGAATTTATTTTTATACCTGCAAATTACAATATCATACTTATTTAAAAATTAATAATTACCAGGTATGCACAAGAATAATTCAGTATCCGGTCAAATTAAATATTCTTCCGGTGTTCATAAATCTTTTCTCTTATTTCATAAAAGAGCCTCGATTTTTACAGGTTTTTTTTTAAAGTTAATGCATTTTTTATTGCATTTACCTATCAATTTGGAAATATTTCACACAATTATCACTATAAAATTTGTAGAAATTGCATTGTTACCATTGCAATGCTTGCATAAAAATTAAACCGTGCGAAAAAACTGATATTTTTAAATAATTTTGGTTGGATTATTTGAATTTAAAACACAATTTTGGAAGATAAAAAAAAATGTTTCTGAAACGGTCAATGGCAGCCATGCGCCATCTTGTAGCCTTTATTTAAATAGGATAGTATAGAATTCTTATCTAAAATCCATAGAGTTGTTTAATACAAATTTAAAAATTTAATTTTAATAGACTTATAATCAGCGGTTTTTCTACGATTAATTACCAACTCTTTATTTTGCACCAGAAGGGAGAAAAAACTCTTGTATAACAGTTGATAAATTACCATTTAGGCTTGTATTAATTTGTATATCCACGAAATATACCGAGTGATCCAGGGAGGTAACTGATCCCTATTTTCTGCATTTTTTAAGATAGAAAAATGATATTTGGTCATATCATTTAATGTCAAATTTGACGTTTTTGGACGTCCAGTGACTTTAAAAATGGCCTTAATTTTTAAGTGAGACACACCCTGTATATTTTTACATTATTGGATTCCCTGGAACATTCTGCATCTGACAATATCCTTTATGTCAAATTTTGACAGCTTTAAAAATTCATCTTTTTTTTGATCCAGGTGGCCGTGAAGGGCCAAAAATTAATATTTCGATGCTAATTAATTTAACAAACACAGGGTGCGGCAGCATAACTTCCTTTTTTCAAAACTTAATAAAAGGCATTGTATGAATCAGAATGTTTTAATTTGGTTTTTTCAATGTTGGTACATACCTAAAGTATTGTTTTCATAGCTTTGAAAAGCAAATCACGTAGGTGACGTCCCCCATTCTCGATACATTGAGTAAACCGATTTCTAGCGCGGCAGCATAACTTCTTTTTTTGATCAGGGGCGATTTGCAATGGCCGGCACGATCTCCTGATTTATCCGCTTGTGATTTTTTCTATGGATTTTTTTTAAATCTCGTTTTTATGTGAACCGTCCAAGGACCCTTCAAGATTTAAAAACAACATTCAGGAAGAAATTGATAACATAACGCCTGCTATGCTTGAACGAGTCATGGAATAATTTTCCTTTAAAAAAATATTGACACATTTAGCTTTTTTTAGATAAACTATTTTTTTCACCTTTGGTTTCATATTAATTTTTTTTTAAGCTCTTAAAACCTGACATAGGGGGTACCGTTAGACGCAGAATGTTCCTAGGAATCTAAAAATATACAGCGTGTCTCATCTGAAAATCGAATGTTGAGGCCATTTCCAATGAAACCGGATATCACCGATAGATACGTGCCTTGTTAAAATACGTCAAATTTGACATTATCTGATATCCTCAAGTTTTATTTTTTTATCATAAAAAGTGCAGAAAAAAAAGACCACCTCCTGGATCCCCCGATATATAAAAGTAGATGTATAGGGTTATTTTACTCTCATAAATATGTTTCAAATTTGAATAACTTAACTTTATCAGTTTATTAATCAACAGAAAGTGTTTTTGACTTTCAGACTGTAATATCAAATATATGCAGTAATAGCTAAAGAGTATTCCAATTTTCTCAAGTTATCTCGTATACTGGGCACTCACTGTTCCAGTTACAAAAAATGTCTTAAAGTAATATATTCTATTTAGCTTAGCCATTATGTAGTCGTAGTCCGTGATATGTTGACACTTATCACGGCCCATCACAGACTATAGTAATGTTCCCAATTTCCACACCAGAGAATATCACGGACGATGATTCGGAAGAGAATATCAGTGTGTCCAGTCACGGATCCACGAAGCTGCAGAACACCAAGGCTGCCAGAAAAGCTATGAAGAGGGCTAAGAAAGAGGCAAGGAGAAAGGTGCTCCTTGGGGGAAGTCAGTTATATTTGGGTAAGTTTATAAGACTGTGTAGTTTATATGTAGGGGACGGGCGGGCAAGAAGGATAAGTTAAGTTGAAAATTAAATAACAAATATACAGGGTGATTCATGAGGAACTGTCAATACTTCAGGCACGTAGTCAGGGTCCAAAAATAAACATAAAAGTCTATACAAATATGGGTTCACAAGGCCATTCTTTCCGAAATACAGGGTGTTAAAGTTTTTATTTAATTTTTCTATTTCTTAAATCAAATCTATGATAATATAAATATTGAAGTAAAAATTGGTATCCGGGAGTTTTTTGGTATGACGGATTCGAACCTTATCTTAGTACGGCTCTTACTTGTAAGGGGGCGCTACCTACACCTCTTTTTACTATTTTGAACAATCACAACTTTTTGGTACGGCCCTGTATTACATTTTTAAGTAAATTAAATAATTGTTTTGATATTTTTACGTCAAAAAGGTATACCTGTTAAAAGTTGATATGAGCAACTGTTTTCTAGATATTTGGATTTAAAAAATTTACCACGCACCTGATTTTATTATTGCAAGATTTAAAAAAAAATAAACAACATGTATAATTAAACAATATGTATATTAATTTTCAATAAAATTATTGTTACTAAATTATGTTTAGCAAAACATAAACTAGATTTAATAATTTTCAGAAATTTCACCTTTTACTTCTAAGCACATGTCAGCTCTGTGGTGAACACCCTGTATTTCGGAAATGAAGGCCTTGCGGACCCATATTTGTATAGACTCTTATGTTTATTTTTGAACCCTGACTACGCACCTGAAGTATTGACATTTCCTCATGAATTACCCTGTATATCTCAGTCATATCTATTTATAACTTTGGGTAATTAAAATTAACATTTAAAATTAAATAATAATAAAAATAAAGAACTTCTTAAACAAAATTAGAAATTTTAAAAAAGTCAACATTATCCGTTTTGCCAATTCAGATCGGGAAAAACAAATGCTCAGATCGGGCCAAACGAATACTGATTAGAAAACACATATTTATCAAAACAATCGTCGCAAAAGTATGAAACGCGTCCCGAATATAAAGAACACGTTTCATGTGTCCACTCTTGATAGATTCCACATTATATCCAGTCTTCCACTGGCGGGTCAACATATTTTTCTTTGCATACGGTACACAGGTAAGACGTCATCGATTTTTTTGAGTTTTGTTTCGTTCGGCATTCCAAACATTGTATGATAGTTTCATGTACTTATTACGAATTTTGTGAAGAAGAAGGGCAAAATAGTGTAAATAAGTTTAATCTAATTATCATATTTAAGGATCGATAAATACAAAATAAAACGTTGACGAAAAACACTTACTTTAGATTTGTAATCAGCGCCTCTGTATGCAAAAAATCATTGAAATCGGCAAGGGTCAAGAAAAGTAAAAACTTACCATAATTTGAACTGGTTGTTTGTGTTTTAGGGTACTACAATATTTTATAAATTTATGATTTGTATAAAAGTACAATAAAATGGTGTTACCTCATGCAGATAACATAAACAAATTTAACAAGAAGTATAGAATTTTTTACATAATATTTTTTTTTATATCGTCAGACAGTCCACCAAGGCTGAGGCTTCAATACTAACGTATCGTTAAGTGTGGTAAAGGGGAGTTTATCTCCACTCTGGAGATAATGGAACAAAGAAAGCGACTTAAGATGACTGTAAAAGGATGCGTAAAAGTGGCACTACGTGTGGCTCTGTTGGAAGCTGTCAGAGGAATTACACTTGCCAACTCCTCGGAGCAGAAGCCGTGAAAATACCTATAAAAATGCAACATATTCCCTCCAGCCCGTTGGTGGGAAAGAGAAGGAAGCTTTTCTGTAAGCGTGTAAGTCATTATTAAGACGAACAGATCTTTTTTGAATGGAATCAAGAATGATAAGAGTTGTAGGAAAAACCATTGCCCAGACATGAGACAGAAAGAAATACTTACTGGCTCAAAAGAGGAATCCAAGCTTTTTTAAAGCAGCTGAGGATGGATGTCTTCTGTTTGTGTCAGTTAAGGTTGTTCTCAAAAGTACCGCCAAAATTATGAAATAACTTCTTTTCGCGAAACCGAACATGACTGTGTCTTGGAGCTTAAACTAGACAAGATTTTTAAAGCCCCAATCCAAGATAAGTTTATGTTCTTGTGAAAGTGATATTTGAATTGACCTGCGCTTGTTCTCCTAATCAGGGGTCTTCTGGGTATGTTATCCTTGTATTTGCAACACAAAACCATACAGCTTTCAGGCATTTTGTTACGATATTGTAAGTAACAAACAATAAACACAAAATTATAGTCACAATTAAATAAACCAATAATCACTAAAATATGAGGGTTTTTATCAATCCAAAAAACTTCTGTAACCACAAAATAAAATCACACAAGGCAAAATAATCGAAATGTGCAACATCGGTGGGGCCTTTAATGAGAGTTATTTTCATAGTGGGCCGGACATTTTTTGATCGAATAGGCCATAGTATTGGGCTTCCATTAACCTTCAAACTTCCTTGGTTTTGCCCGGTTCCGTTTTCCTCGTCGGATAGAATTGTAACATAACCTTAACCAAGATAAAAACAAAAATGACTTAAATATTTCATATTTATTAATTACATATTGTATTAAAAAAATTATAATCTACATCTTCAACAACATTAAAATAATCACAGTGTACTTTCATTAGAAAATTTTAGTTTTTTTCCAATTTTAATATTTCTAAACAAAACATCTCACAAGCGTGCTATACCGGCGCCTTCACAGTGGCGATAAGTTCAGTTACGTAATGGATCGAGAAATGGCAGTTTAGTATGTTTCTATCGACTAACTATCGATCAAAAACGATTGTTCGTTTTACCCGCCTTCCCCATCTTGCCCGTCTGTCCCCTACAAGTTATAAGCTTACTGGCGATTTTATAATGTTTGAAAAATTATTCAGAGGACTCACCAGATTTAAATCTGCTTGTATTATCTAGGATAAACCAGATGAAAGAGATTTTTTTGTCTTTTATCATCTGAATTGAAGTAGCTATTGTATAGAAATATTTTGAAGTTGACATGTTAATATTATCTCGCATATGTTTGACAGATTCGTTAGTCAAAATAAATGTTATTGTTTCTTCAGCTGAGTTATTTTTAGATCAGATCACATTTAGACCACCTGTAAAGTTAGTTTTATTGTTTAAATTTAAGGTGGAGCATCTCCTAGATACCTACCAAGTCCAGGAGCATCGCCTAGATACACTTTAGGAGGTTCCAGTCCGAGATATACTTTGGGAGGTGCATCACCCAGGCAAGGATTAGGTAATATACAAAAAATCGTTTTGTAGTATCGTAAAATAGTTAAAAATGTTTCGTTTAGCAAAAAAAACAATATTTTTCTAGATTTTTTAATCTAATAAAAACGAATTATTCGATAATTTGTAGGTAACAATTCTCCGAGGTATATGATTTCCCCTTTTGAAATTGCAGTGCCTAGAAGGAGAAAGCACAAGATGAAACATAAGAAAAAACATAGAGAGGACAAGGATAGAAAGTATAAGGAGAGCGAGGTAAGGTAAAAACAAAACTTGATAAAAAATTACACATACATACATATATTTTTCATAAAAATAACAGTCACAGGAACAGGTTTATTACCCATTATTATTCTTTTATTTAAACTTAACATCATTATTGCAACATTTAAACCAAAGTTAAAAAATAATTAAACCTTTGACAAATATAAATTAAATAACTTATCAATAAATAATATATTTAAGTATCACGCTTATATAATTTTGTAGCACATCCAGACAAATTACTGATTGTTTTTAAAAAACATAGTTGCCAGATTTTACAAACCAGCAGTTAGTTGTACAGGATTGGCTGGAAATAGTCCAGTCCAACGAACTCAAGGACTAGAATTAACGCAACGCCAATGTGTAGGCAGGGTGTTTGGTATAGTGATCTATTTGTTTTGGAAAAACGTAAATAAATTGCCAGATCTCAAAAACCAAAATCAGGAAATTACCTTAAAAATGTAATAAAATTATTCAAAAATATTGGTTTTTATGGTAACATAGGCAACATCGATTTAAATATAAATATTTATTGATATGACAGTTCCAAGCACCGGCAACAAGGTTGATTTGGACAACTGCTGTATTCATTTAATAAAAAATGATAGTAAATCAGGTGTTGTACGGCACTTCGATGTCATTTTATCTCTTTCTAGTAGGTTGTTTTATTTAATAACACGTTTTGTAAACTGACTTGATCAACAGCAATCGAATTAAGCATTTAAAGTAAATGACATATCTGTCTGTCACCTCAGATAATAAACAGAAATAGTTTTCTGGCTCTAAAAATAATTTTTACCAGTAAAGAATCATCGATTTATAAAAATGTAATTTATGGTGCAATGCCATAAACATTGAAAAAGTTATTATTTCCGGAGTGATGTTATTCAGTGTGTTTAATTAATGTTGCCGGTGCAGTGTGTTTACAAGAACTATGCCTCCTTGCCCCCTGAATATATTAATGCCAAACAAGGTTTGTTTACTTTATTTCTATCCAAGAGTCGTTGGTTCAGTCAGAGCAGCAAAAATTTGTGAGCCTATCAATAACGACGCACAGTGGGACGGACTCATAAAATGTAAAGGAAAAATTTGATTCAATAAAAATTATTCAGAATCATTAAAAGAATACGGATAATCTTTTTCAGAATTTTTGGATACATTTTCGAACTTTCGGAGAAATGACCGAATTGAAAAATTTTGCAATTTATGCAAAAATTTTGATAAAATTCACCCATATTTCTGAATGGCATTGAATACTTTTTGTGCAAAAAATCTTGTTCTGTAAAGCGATCATTTTCGACATAACAGCTATTTATCAATGAATAATAATTGACCAATATTTTACTAAAAAATTTGTCAGCTTTGAAAAAAAATATTTAGATTAGAAAGTATTTGAGATCTTTACCTTAATAAATGCTAAAAGACTATCGGCCGAGTGATGATCGCGTTGTTAAATTTAGCAATGGACTTAGCAGTTTAGAATGTTTAACAAAACGTCATTGTCATTGTTATTCAATGATTTTAGTAGGCAACCTGTTAAAATCTGACATTTTGTTAAACATTCTAAACCGTTGTTAATTTTTAACAATTTGCTAAGTTGACAACGGTTTAGAATGTTTGTCAGATTTTGACAGGTTGTCTACTAAAATCATTGAATAACACTGACAATGACGTTTTGTTAAACATTCCAAACTGCTAAGTCCATTGCTAAATTTAACAACGCGATCATCACTCGGCCGTTAGTCTGTCGAAATCTAGAGAAAAGTTAACATAAGTCTCAAAATTTTTCTATTCTGCCATTTTTCCAGTAATCCGAAAATGTGTTCAAAAATTATAAAAAAACTTTTTTCTGATGAACAATTTTTATAGAATCAAATTTCTCCTGCACTTTTATGAGTGAAAGTCCCTTTTGCGTAAAAAAAAATCGGAAGATTATGGCCGTTTGTGGCAATAAGAAAAATGTTGCACCTTATCTTCAGGCAGTTTTTTGGGGCTTATCAAGAGAAAGATTTTGAGCAAAAAAATATATGCCAAAACGTAATCTTGATTATTTTTGCGCCGAAATTTTTTTTTTATAGATAAAAAACAAGGTTCGGAGACAAATTTCTGGAAAATAAAAACTTAAATCAAAAATCCAAAGAGAGGAACCGATAGGTAAATTCAAGACTAGTATTAAAAAAAATAACTTAAACGGTTGAACCTTATGAGCGGTAGAGTAATTTGGGTGGAACACTGACGCTTCGTCCCACTGTGCGACGGTTGACCTGTATACTCTAGCGTAAACTTTTTGCTACGACTGTTGCGATACAACTACCTTACGAAACGAATACAAATCATCCATATGCCGAAGAAAAAAAAACAATAGACTTTCATGATAAAAATCTATTTTCTACTGTAGGTCAGTAGTTCAACCCAAGACGAATCCAAAGAACAGTGTATCACCCAGAAATTATCCATCAACCTCAAACGACTAAACAACACCTACACATCGTGTTCAACCCAGGATGACACGACATCTAGTTCGGACGAACAGAACGAGCAAGTTCCGGATTTTCCCCCGCCTAACCCTCCGTTAATGCTCAGGATTAATGCTCAGACGATGTCTAGTGCTCTAGGGGCCGATGGTAATATGATAACTCTATTATTATTAATAAATAAATTATATTTTTACAGAAATTGTTACTTCTCTTACGAGTTTTTAATATACAACCTGTGCATTAAAACATCCACAATGTCTAAGTTATGGAAGCAAGCAAAAATATGTCCCATTTTTAAAAATGGTGAACGCAATCAAATTAATAATTATCTATCTGTTTCCATACTTAGCAATTTTGCAAAGGTTCTTGAGTCGATTCTTTATGGGCGAATCAGCCTGTCAGTTCGCTCATATATTGCTTTAGAACAACATGGTTTTGTAGATGGTAGGTCAACTGTTTTTAATATGGCATGTTTAACGCAATTAATGTCCAAAATCTTGGACAAGCAAAGACAGGTGGATGTAGTTTATACGGATTTTGCCAAGGCCTTTGACGGAATTTCGCATGTGGTTTTGCTTGATAAACTGAGAATGTTTGGATTTAAAAAAA
>JAHBCN010008494.1:38797-55459 GCA_019359885.1 Listronotus oregonensis | reverse complement strand
TCCGGAACCATTTCTTATTGACTCACAGCAGTCACGGGGGTTAATATACTTAACAGCCACATTGCTAACTGGAAGCATTCGTTGATAGCAACTTTTAATTTCTTCTAGATAAGGACAACACAAATACAACACACTTTGATTTACTATACTAGATGATCCAGCGGTTTGGCTTTTAATTTCACTTTAGTTCCATTTATACCATTTAATATTTTCGTCTTTGGTGGTAAACTTAGATCGGCCATGTTGTCAGATGTAACACTAAGTTTCGAACAAAAGTTGAAATATTCCGATTCGGGAAAATGGGGGAGCTCAAATAGCCACCCTATGCAAAATGACAGTAAGGCAGAATTATAGTTGTATTTTTGCGGACTGCTGCATTGTCGGTACAGATCAAACAGTATTTTGTGTACTGAACTGTAATATGGTAAGCGTATCGTGACATAATCCAACATGGCGAGGTACTTTGTGACCCAGGGAATGAGTAATACTACAGTGTTGTTTTCTATTGCGTTAGTCAAGAGTAGCTTGATATCTAAAGCTGGTGTACACTAAAAAAAATATGTACAGGGTTATATTTAAGGCTTTCCTCATAATTAAAAAAATGTGATTGGTCCTCTAGTATATTTTTCTTTAAAATCCTAAAGAATAGTTAAGAAAATGATTTTACTTGAAACAATAGGTACGACATAAAATTAACTTTTCTTATGGAACACTTTATTCAAAGCGTTTTTGAAAGCGTCTCATTTTTTATACATTTCAATAAAAGGATTTCGTATTCGTCTTTAGTAACAACAGAATTAGAGGGTCTCCAAATCCCCAGTGACCTTTAAGGCTGATTTTGAAGGGGTTTTGTATCCGTGGAGAGTTTTGATCAGCGTCTTGAGAACTATTACTTTGCAAAGTTTGAAAACAATTGGTAGAAACTAGAGTCCGACCGAAACTGGTTTTCCGGCCGTAATCGAAATATTCGGCCGTGGCTTCAGTTTCGGCCGAAACCGAAACTCACGTAGTCAAGTAAAAACATTCCTTAAAATACTGAAATTTGGTGCATTTTACCCATTATTCTGCAATAATAAGGACATGAAATGGAAACACAGTATATTAATTTTGTTGCAATCATTTATTTTAATTTTATCTTTGAGGTACATCATACATAAATATAATAATTACTTAAATTACTATTACACTCTTAGTTTCGGTTTCGGCAGAAGTTTCGGCCAATTTTGGCCGAATCCAAAACTGCCGCCGAAACTTGATTTTTGGCCGAAACTCGACCGAAACCGAACTTTCGGTCGGACACTAGTAGAAACCCATTTTCCATAAAAAATTGCGGGGTCCTTTAAAGTGCGTTTATCTCGAAAACAGTTTCTCCTAAAGACCTAAATGAGGTATACATTATTGACGCAGAGGGAATTATAGTAACTTCTTTTTTAATAAGCAGGTCAATATACTGAGCTTAAAAAAAGTTATGCCATCTAAAACAAGTGGGTTAGGCCGTAGCTGGCGCCCTCTAGTAGCAACATCAAAATTATGGACGAATTTGAATTTCTTGCCTCAAAGAACCCCCATATCCTCAATTTTATACCGCTTCTTTAGTTAAGAAATTATTATGAAAAAACGAAAACAAAATTAAAGTTCGACACCCTGTATCTAAGTTATTATCAACTTTGTGATAAGGCAAGTTTACATTAATTGCATCATTTCAACCTAAGTAATCTGCTGCTGTCCTGTGTCCCATTACTTTTAGGACACCCTGTATATATACAGGGTCCTGCAGTTCACCTCCCGTCTTATGTAGCTCATTTATTATTCACTGTAAAATTTTCATATTTTGCAGACGTTACCTTTAACCCACGGTGCATTTCAGGAAAATAATTTTGGTTATACAGGGTGTCACAAAAAAGTGGGACGTCACGATGGTGCATTTTTTTAAATGAAATACTGTGTATTTTTTTATATATTTAGTTACCTCTTGTAGTCATCTATCTTCCTCTAAAATTTTGTCAATATCGGTTCAGTAATTTTAGAGAAAAAAATATATAAAAAAACTGTTTTGCACCATTGAATTTAAAAATAAATAAAAATACCAATAGTGCTTGATTAACAGAATTAAACAAGGAACATATATTTAAATTGTTTTTCATAGCCACCTATTATTTTTATTCAATGTTATTACTATTAAAATACATGCAAAAATGAGTTTTCAACGAATAACTTTTAATATGTTAAGAATTTCGATAGGGTTATAATTAGAAAAATGTTTGTGTTTTAATTCTACATCTAACGACCTAAAAATATACAGGGGCTCATATTTAAAATAAGAAAAATAAGGTGCTTTCAAATTTGAAGTGGTTGACACTAAATTTTGGACACCCTTTACAGGTCGAATAAACCAAACATGACCTAAGCGACTGATATTACGTTACTTAATAGGTTCCTTGTTTAATTCTATTACCCAAGCACTTGTCTCTCCGGTAGCGTAGTTGTCAGAGTCTCGGCTCGCCGGGCCAGCGATCCGGTTCGATTCCCGGCCGGGGAGACGTATTAGGTAGTAGTTATTTAAAAAATAACGTCCGTGGTGGCACTACCGCGTTGTCTAAAAGGTGCTGTTAAATGCAATATTTGTATGTTTCAGTGCTTGGACAGCGTTGACGGAAATGGGGAAAAAGATGGGTTAAACATCGGAAAACCCGGCACTCACGGTACTCTGGTACTTAGGAGCATATATGTATATGTCCAGCATATAATATATATGTATATGAAAAATCCTTTGTGAGCTGTCACAAAGATTTAAAAAAATCTATTGGTATTTTTATTCATTTTTAAATTCAATGGTGCAAAAAAGTTTTTTTTTATATATTTGTTTTTCTCTGAAATTATTGAACCGATGTTGACAAAATTTTAGAGGAAGATAGATGACTACAAGAGGTACCTAAATATATAAAAAAATACACAGTGTCCCATTTAAAAAAATGCACCATCGTGACGTCACACTTTTTTGTGACACCCTGTATAACCAAAATTATTTTCCTGAAATGCACCGTGGGTTAAAGGTAACGTCTGCAAAATATGAAAATTATACAGTGAATAATAAATGAGCTACATAAGACAGGAGGTGAGCTGCAGGACCCTGTATATACAGGGTGATTCCTGAGGAAATGTCAATACTTCTGGTACGTATTTAAGGTCCAAAAATAAACATAAAAATCCATACAAATATGGGTCCGCAAGGCCTTTGTTTCCAAAATACAGTGTTAAAGTTTTTATTTAATTTTTCTATTTTTAAATAAAATCTATGATAATGTAAATATTGGAGTAAAAATTGGTATCCGGGAGTTTTTTGGTATCACGGATTTGAACCTAATTTGAAATTGATTATGGTTTTTACATGTAGGGGGTGCCACCTACATGTCTTTTTACTATTTTGAACAATCACAACTTTTTGGTACGGCCCTGTATTACATTTTTAAGTAAATTACATAATTGTTTTGTCATTTTAACGTCAAAAGGTGTACCTGTTAAAAGTTGATATGAGCAACCGTTTTTGAGATATTTGGACTTTAAAAAATTACGACGCATCTGATTTTATTATAACAAAATTAAAAAAAAATAAAACAAAATGTATAATGAAACAATATGTATTTTAATTTTTAATAAAATTGTTGATCTTAAATTATGTTCAGCAAAACATAAGCTAGGTAGTGCCTATGCATATATTGTATAACTTTAATATCCTGTTTTTCGGAAACGAAGGCCTTGCGGACCAATATTTGTATAAACTTTTATGTTTATTTTTGGACCCTGGCTACGTACCTGAAGTATTGACATTTCCTCATGAATCACCCTAATCACTCCTAAAAATTTGTTGTAAGACCATATTTATGAAAACAAAAAAGGTAATCATATGATTCAATTGTGGGTTTATTTATTGTATGTACTTTGTCTACTTGCAAAAAGATCAGTTGTTTTGAGAAAAAGAGATCGCCTGATCTTTTTCCGATCGAAAATGTATGGAACATCCTAGGTTGCGGATTGTTAAACTTCAGCACTTCTGGCGGTACTTAAACATAAGTTGGAGGTAGTATGGAATAAAATACCCAAAGCGGAAACAGACTACCTCATCAGATCAATGGCCAGACGTGTGAATGAGTGTATAAGAAATCGAGGATTTTCAACACATTTATTAACCTTGATTCTGCTATGATTAGTATACGATTTAAAATCAAATTAAAAGTTTTATTTCAAGTCAAAGATGACTTATATCTGTAGATTTGGCACAAACACATCGATTTTTACTGGACCAAATAAGACATATATTTTAATTAATCCATATAAACTTACCTGTTCTCTTATTCTTATTTGAGAATCCAAAATATTTTTGGAAAGGTTTGAAAAGTTTGACCTGTAGGGTAGTGATTCTATATATCCCAAAAATTTCGCCAATATCCTTAAATTTTTAATACAATTAATATATCGTTTCCTGGTATTTATATCTACATCACTTTCTGTAAAAGAATAAAGTAGTTTATGAAAAATAAATAAATAATGTGCCATAAGAAAGAATAGGTAAGGTAGAGAAAAACTCTTGTAGATATGGTCTATATAAGGAAGGCAGATTTATTTATCCAAAAAAATGCCATGGGCCACTAAATTTACATTTGTACTGTGTTTAAAACACAGATTACTATTAGATCTCAAATAATAAAAACAAATTCACCAATGATGTTATTTATAAAAATATTTGTGAATGTAATGAATTTTATATTGGTAAAACTTCCAGGCCATTAGCCAAACGTATAAAACAATATTTTAAAATTTTACAAATAAAAAATATGCACTTGATAACAATTACAGAATAAAGTGGAACGCTTCTAGGATTGTGGTTTGGCAAGGAAAACTTGTGCAAACATCATAGGAAATTCTCAGAATTACTAAGGTTTTTAAAGCAAAATTTAAACGTAATTTTTATTATTGTTTAATTTATTTCATATATTGAAAACGGTAACCGATTTGCTTTAAGCTTCTTTTTTAGGTAATCTGCAAGTTTGTAAAGTTCTGCTTTCCAAGAGAATAATACCAGACTATTAAAACGTGCAAGAGTATCTAGGTAGTTTAGTAGTCAGAAAGTAGGAAAACTTGTAATTGGAACAAGAAAAAAGTAACCACAATATTTATTTGATTTAAAGTACAAGGAAATATAAATCTGATTTGTTTTTACAAGTATCTTAAGACCTTTTCTACATATACTATTAAAAAGGTTTTACAATTTCTCTTTCTAAATAGCATTTTTTTATTTGTCTTGGGACTGTACACGAAGGCTGAAGGCCTAAGTACTAACAGGGTGTCTAAACATTGTTCTAAATTTGGTGTTTACTTTATAAGCATTCAATAAGGTAAAAACAAAAAAATAAATAAATATGTTTTTTGAAAACATTGTTTTCAAAAAATTTTACTTTTTTAAAAATGAATAAAATCAATAAGATTCAAAACAAAAAAAGGCAACCGCACACGGTGTTCCCAAGCGGTCACCCATCTAAGTACTAACCGTGCCCGACGTCGCTTGACTTCAGTGATCGGACGGGAACTGGTATATCAATGTGGTATGGCCGTTGCTTACAAAAATTAAAAAGTCAATTGGGTTTTCTGGGAATATCAATTTAAAAAGTTTGTGGACAGACACAAATACAAACAAACATACACCTATAAAATTGTGTATGATTGTTTGAAAACCCTAACAGATATTCCTACGTACATATTTTGCAATTCCAATAATACTACATACCCACTCATAATTCTAACCCCCTAGATCGCTTTCTTACTTTCACCCCTGAACTCTACCAAGCATCAGTAACTGCTCCCCTAGGTCGCTCTGATCATGGTTTGGTCACCATATCATACTTCACACATTCTGAGGCAACTGAACGCATGCCGCCACGAACCCTCTGGCACTACAACTCGGCCGACTGGGATGGTCTGAGAGATTTCTTTGCCACCTACCCTTGGGATCCTACCTGCTTTTCTACTCACGATCCTTTTAAAATGTGTAAACAAATTACCAAAACAATTCAACTATGGACATATCCATTGAGACCCATATCAAATCCAAACCGTTTGGGTGATCTAGCCCTAAAGAAATCTAGCATGAACTTCAAATCTACTACAACCCGACTGGGATTCTAGAGATCTTGACTACGCTCTACTCCATCCTTTTAAAGGAAATCAAAATTCCTGCGGACTACTCTAAAGAACACATCATGGTTTGGATCAGGTCTGATCAGGTTTGTACTTCATACTTCACACATTCTAAGGCAACTGAACGCATGCCGTCACGAACCGTCTGGCACTACAACTCGGCCGACTGGGATGGTCTGAGAGATTTCTTTGCCACCTACCCTTGGGATCCTACCTGCTTTTCTACTCACGATCCTTTTAAAATGTGTAAACAGATTACCAAATTAATTCAACTAGGCATTGAGACCTATATTCCCCATACCCTAAAAAACTCCATAACTTCAAATCACAAACCGTGGTTTTCTAAATCATGTGACAAAGCCTGGCTTTTAAAAATTTAAGCCAACAAAAAATTTCTCCAAAACCCTAGTCCCGAAAATTGACAGGTTAGCATCGAAGCAAGAAATCAGTATAATCAAACTATCTCAGAAGCAAAAGTCCGTTTTAACAATCGGATAAAAGATAAAGTTCTCTCTTGCTCTAATGGCAGTAAAGCCTTCTGGTCCTTTGCCAAAAATATTAGTCAAAACTTCTGCAAAAATTATTTTCCACTCCTAATCTTTGAAGATAAAATTGTTTCTACCTCTAAAGGAAAAGCCAAACTATTTGCCAAACAATTTGCTGCCAATTCAACCCTTAATACTCCTATTAATCTTCCTCTTCCAAAAGTTGCCCTGTTCCTCATAAAATGTCCGATATCATTTTTATAGTCAAACAAATCAAGCGTATTCTTTCTTCTCTTAATACTAAAAAATCTTCTGGGTTGGATGGCATACCAGCAATCGTCTTAAAAAAATGTGCTCCCGAGCTTGCACCCATCCTAACTCGCATCTTTCGAATCTCTTACGATACCGGCATTTTCCCGGAGAGTTGGAAAGCTGCACGTGTGCAACCTGTCCCCAAAGGATACAAAACTCTCCCTTTTAAATATAGACCTATATCTCTTCTTTCTGTTGTTTCCAAAGTAATGGAAAAATTCATTAATTCCCAAATCTTGAAGTATCTGGAAAAACACAAAATCCTACATGATAGACAGTATGGATCCCGTCACAGAAGATCCACAGCTGATCTTCTTTCCTTTGTATCACACAACTGGAACAAGTCCCTTGAGTTTCTTGGTGAATCCCAGATCGTTGCTCTTGACATATCCAAAGCTTTCGATCAGGTCTGGCATGACGGCTTCTTAACAAACTTCCTTTTTATGGTCTTCCACCTAAGCTTTGCTCTTGGCTCTCCAGTTTCTCTCCAGCCTAATCGACGTATATCAGTTACTGTAGATGGTCATTCGTCCAGCTTCTACCAGGTTAATGCTGGGGTTCCCCAGGGTCAGTACTAGCACCCACTCTGTTTCTTCTACACATTAACAATCTTCTTTTTTCCACAATCAATCCCATTTATAGTTTTGCTGACGATAGTACCCTCCATTCTAACAATCAATTTCTCAAGCCAGTCAATTAGCCTGATTTGGAAACCAAGCGTAGATCAATGCGGTTGTCGCTTTCAAAAGACCTCAAACTTATCTTGGATTGGGGCGCCAAAAATTTTGTTCAGGTTAATGCCTCCAAAACACAGTCATGTTTGCTGCTGCAAAAAAAGTCTGCCAATGCTCATCCGTTACATATGAGCGGCCAATTTATGCAGAACAAAAAGTTGTTTAATCTTGACGGCGTTACTTTTGAGAATAACCTCAACTGGCACAAACACATTACATCCATAGCCTCGGCAGCTTCAAGAAAGCTTGGATACCTCTTTCGAGCCAGAAAGTATTCATCTTCTTTCAATCTGTATACTCTGTATGTGCCCCAAATCAGCCCCTTTTTAGAATATTGTTCTCATGTCTGAGGAATGGCGTCTCCTACAACACTTAGCATTTTGGACTCCATTCAAAGAAGAGCCGTTCATCTTATTAATAATCCCACGCTTACAGAAAAGCTTCCTACTCCGTCGAGCTGTAGGGGATCTGTCGCTCTTCTATAGGTATTTTCACGGCTTCTGCTCAGAGGAGTTGGCCAGTATAATTTCCCCTCTGGCAACTCCCAACAAAGCAACACGTCGTGCAACTTTTATGCATCCTTTTGCACTTCAACTAGGGAGGCCCCGACCTTCCCGCTTTCTTCGATCCTTTTCCCCAGAGAGTCCAAAATTTGGAACCTGCTACCCGCAGAAAATTTTCCTTCTTCTCCCAGCCTCCAAATATTTAAGTCCCGTGTGAACAAACTTCCTCTTACTTAAGAGTGGTTTAAGACACCCACGGTACGTTCGGACTTAGACATCAGCTTTCGTGGACTGTCCAAAGATAAAAAAACATAAATACCAATCTAAGTTTAGAAAAGTTAGGTGAATAAGTAAAGGCAGAAAATATACATTTTGTAAATAAACATTTTTTTGCAAATAATTATTTTACTTTTTTAAAAAGAATAAAAAAGTTTTACTATAAATTAAAAAAAAGCTAAGTACTAACCGTGCCCGACGTCGCTTGACTTCAGTGATCGGACGGGAACTTCAATTTTCCAATTTCACAATGCTTTATTCATAATAATCTATTTTACAATTTCAACTTAAAAACTACATATAATACATATAGATGCATTCTTTGCGCTCCTCCTTGTACCTTTTCAGGTTTTGGAGGAGAGAAAGCCGGCCAGTAGAAACTGGGCGGGGGCGGGATGGAGCCCGGTGGTAGCTTTAGTTGATTTGTATTTTATAGTTTCAACTTCCACCGGTAGTGACCTTTCGGGAGCTGTTATATTGTTTATTACTGGGTAGTTTAAAAAAGATATGGTGTTTTGAGCTTATGATTTTTTAGTTTATATAAATGTTTTCGCAGGAAAGGACGGGAACTGGTATATCAAGGTGGCCGTGGTATGGCCGTTGCTTACAAAAATTAAAAAGTCAATTGGATTTCTTGGGAATATCAATTTAAAAAGTTTGTGGACAGACACAAATGCAATAATACACCTATAAAATTGTGTATATTTGAATGGAAGCCCTAATAGATTATCAAAGGTATGTACATATTTTGCAATTCCAAAAATATTACATACATAAGTGTCGAATTGATAACCTCCATTTTTGGAAGTCAGTTAAAAAGAAATAAATACCAATCTAAGTTAAGAAAAGTTAAGTTGGTAAGTAAAGGCAGAAAATATACATATACAATTTTTTAAAATAAACATTTTTCATGCAAATAATTATTTTACTCTTTCAAAAAAAAAAAAGTTTTAATATAAAAAAAAGCAACGGCACACGGTGTTCCCAAGAGGTCACCCATCTAAGTACTAACCGTGCCCGACGTCGCACACAAGCGAAATTCGGGGAAAACCCGGCCATAAATCGGAAATACCAACTTCGCAATTAAGGCATATTCTGAGTATAATTTCATTATCTAGTTACCTGGGTATAATAAACAATCACCCTTTTATTTTTAGTCTTGTCACTTGCAGAAATATTTTAGTTGAAAGCTGATGTTCGTGGAGACTATTTCATTGTGATTCAAAAGCGCCTGTGAAAATTAGTAATTTATATTCAGTTTTTCGGAAAAGGTGGGGAAAATTTTGTAAAGAAAATAGGAGCCTATTGTTGTGGTGTAGAATATTAAAAATAATATTTATTTAAAATATTTCTTTACGTTTTTTTATACTGGTGTTCTGAAAAGTTAAAATTAATTTTTTTTTAATTTCAATTTTTCACTTTTGCTAAAGTAAAAGTATGATTTGTAATTTCCGCATTTAAATTAGCTTTAAATTATTGTTTAATAAGTCCTTTGTAAGATTCCATCTTAAGTTGCTGCGATAATTTGGATCTTGACGAGAAAATATTTTTAAAGATTAATGGTCTGGGTCCAAATTCGTATAAAATGTAGGTCCCAAACTCAACAAATAATTTTTCCTACTAACTTAGAGAATAAATCAATTTTTATAAAATAAAACATTATTTTATAGAAAATTAAATAGAGAAATAAAAAATTGCCATATGGGTTTAAAAAATTCAATATGGCGACCAATTTTAAATGGCGAAATCTTATTAAAATATATTGTTTTAATTACATTGAACTAAGAATTAAAGAAACAGTTTTAACAATCATTCAGTAGTTTTAAAATATAAATTATAATTCAAACAGCTATTGATAATGAAGTTTTTTAGAATTAACATTCAATTCCCCAAGCTACGGTCTCAATTTTGGAAGATTTTTCTAATGTAATTTGAAGTACCATTGATTGAAAGTATAATCTGTACAAATATTAAAGAGAAAATATTTTATTTTTGTTTAAATTGAATAGCCTCC
This sequence comes from Listronotus oregonensis, assembly GCA_019359885.1. Taxonomy (NCBI): domain Eukaryota; kingdom Metazoa; phylum Arthropoda; class Insecta; order Coleoptera; family Curculionidae; genus Listronotus; species Listronotus oregonensis. Next base: position 44,943 of record JAHBCN010008494.1, on the reverse strand, counting down.
GAAACTACTGGATCGATTTAAAAAATTTTTTACCATTAGAATCCTACATTATCCCGATGAACATAGGTATTGTATAAAATAAAAAAAAATTTAAACAACTTATTTTTTCAGGGTCTGCAACAAAATCTGCTTTGTTTAAAAGAAGCCAACTTGTCAATTGGTTGAATTTTCAGTCCAAGGAAAGAATGGAGAGGTCGTTATTTCAGAAAAAGTGACCTCTACCATGCGAGTTGAACGCTTGTCAGAAGAGTCTTCAAAAGTCTTATATAAATTCATCGAAAATAATACAAAATGGTCGACAGCATCAACAAATAAAACTGCATTTGAAAATAAAAATCGAGATTGGTTAAATATTGAGTTGGAGTTTTCTTCGTCAATGAATGAAGCTCAACCAGCCGAAATGCAGGATACAACTTCATCGAGTAGAGGGAGGCCATTCACGGGTTTTAGATTTGAGTGAACGATCAAAAAGAAGAACTGAACCGTTGGAGAGATCGAAGCCCGGAAGAACTAACATTTGCTGCTCAAATGAAGTTTAGGTCCGAAGGTAAACTGATGAAGCAGATGTGTTAAATAATGTTATTCTCAACACCAACCGCATCAAAATATAAAAAATTTTCAAAAAAGAATGTGAAATACCATTTGCAGCGGACGAAGCCTTATCGCTTTTTGTAGAGGCTAAATTGACAAAATTTCAAAAATCTAATAAGAAATTCGGCAAAAAGCCATAAGTCAACTTTTATCCTACGTATGAGTCCGCAACTGCCGCGAAAAAAAAATGCTACCCAGAAAACCTAAACATTTCTGAAGATGTAGCTGAAGTGCCTCTTCAAAGTTTGCTGGATCATACATCTTTAAGGTTATTTGAGTCCCTAAAAAAAAGTTTTAAATTCTTTAAACCAAGAAAATTATAATAATTTAATTTAATTTTCAAATGGGGGTGTGACGGGAGTTCTGGGGTGAGTCAATACAAACAGCAGTTTGTAGAACCAAAAATTTCGAGCAATATCTTTTTTAAAATCAATGGTGCCAATCCACTATTAACGGGGACCCGAAATCAAAGATAAGTTTGTAATCTGGGAAAATCCCAGACCTTCCTCCACACGATTCTGTAGACCTCTTAGGAGTCCAGTTTAGGCACGAAACAACAGAGTATCAGTGAGAGAAAAGCAATATTTTGACCCACAAATTTCAGATTTGCAACCAACAAAGCTTATATCAAGGAAACGATGTATTTTTAAAATACATTTTATATTTTACAATGATAGATGGCAAATTGTGTAAGCTTAACTGAAAATACTTCAACTCAGAGATGCTATTTGTGTAATCTAACATCCAAAGATTTTAACAATATCGAGAAGATTTTAAAACAGGAAATTACTGACGAATCTAGATATCAATTTGGTTTGTCATCTTTACATGGTTGGATTCGTTTTTTTTAGTGTTTGCTGCATCTATCTTTAAGATGGAATTTAAGCAATGGATGGGGGCCAGAAAAACAAAGAAAAACTTGCAAAACCATGTATGGCCTTTTTTCCTGCTATATCAGCACAGTTTTTGTGGCACCATTTTTTTGATGAATGGTACTAAATCCATCAATCATCTGATGGCTGATAAATGAGCTTTTTGAACAGTAAATACAATGCCAATCTCTAGGGTTTTATTGGTTTTCCGGGGGTTTTTTTTTTTCACCCTTTTCACATTTTTTTTTTTTTTGGGGTTTTTCTCTTTTAACCTTTTATCAGTCTTGAGTTTTTTTTAGCATCAAAGTTTTTTTTTTTAAGACTAGCTCCCACCCTGCTTAACACTTAAGAAAGAACTTTTCTTTGTAAGGGTTATGGAAGATTTGCCCCACGCGACTTAAGGTTAGCTGTTTGTTCGACTTTATTTGGGGGTTTTTGTTATTTTTTTTTCCCCTTGCCCCGATTTTTTTTTTAAAATTTATATTTTTACCTTTTAACCATTTCAAAAAGAAAAAAATGTATTATTAACCCTAATATAAATCAAATGTCCAAGTTCCATATTATAGACTTTTTTAAAAATAAAAAAATTGACAATTTTTCATAATAAAATCACGCAAAAACGGGGGGTTTTCCCCAAAAAAAATATCCCAAAAACCCCAAAAAAAAAGGGATAATTTTTGGGGGCCGGTATACGGTGAGAGACAAAAAAGGGGGTTCCCTTTTTATTTTATTTGTTTTTTTCCCCCAAAATGAAAACGCCCAATGTCACCAGCGGGGAAAATCTTAAATTTTCTGGTGCCAGAAAATTTTTCAAAAAATTTTTTTTTAGAATCAGTAGCTATTTTTTATAGGATAAATTTTTAAATTTTCCATAGGTAGGAACGGGAAAAAATGTTTTAAAATTAATCTAAATTTTGAATTTTTTAAACACCATTGAAAATTCCCCCGGGGGGAAATTCTTTAAAATGTCTTTTTTTTTCATAGGGTAGGGGCGCGGGACTTAAAAAAATGTTGCTTACTGATGATTACTTTAGTGATGTCAATCCACTTTCAATAAAATTAGAAGGTGGGGGGAAATTTTAAAATTTGGGGACTTTGTTTTTTCTTATTTTATTTTAAGAATCCAAAAAAAAGGGTAAATTAAAGGACTGAACCCCACAAGAAATACATTGAAAAATTTTAAATTTTTTTTACTTTTTTTTTTTTTGATCAACAGTATGTTTTTTTTCCCTGTTTTTAAATCCTATCTATTTTTAAAAATTTTAAAAAAATTTGAGGGTTTTAAAAAATGTAAAACAAAAAACAATTTTTTTAAAAATTTAAACAGCCCCCCCTTTTTTAAAAACTAAACTTCCCAAAAACCATAAAGTCAAACCAATGCTCTAACCACATGAGCATAAAAATTTTTTTTAAAAACCCTCCCAATTTTTTTTTAAAATTAGAGAAAAAAAACCCCCTTTTCCTTTTTCCCCCTCCATCATGGGGGGAAAATTTTTTGACCCCAACCCACAATCTCAGCTATAAGACTATCGCCCAAATGCTTTTTAAAAAAATTTTTTTGGGGATGCTACCACTATGAAATTCTATAAAAATTTTGAAAAAAAACTAAACACGGGAAGTGAATTTATCCTTTTTGAAGGGGGGTTTTGTCACCAACCTATTTGTCAGCCTGTTTAGTTTATCGGCATCAATTGCAAGTGATGGCAGAAATGACAAATTACTATCTGACAACCCTTTTTTCCTAAAAAAATCAAATCAATAAAAAATTTTTTAAAAAGACCAAAAATTTTAAAAAAATTTTAAAAAGGGGGTTTTTTTCCCCAATTTTAAAAAAAGAATCACTTAAGGATAAGTTTTTTTTCAAAATTTAGAGAGGTTGGAGTTAGAATACAGTGGCGGCTTTTTCCCTTGGGTTTTTCCCCCCCAATGACCTCCCAAATTTTTTTTTTTTGAACAAAAAAAAAAAAGTGATATAAAATGAAAAAAAAAAAAACTTTTTTAATCTTTAAAGCCCATTTTTCGGGGGGAAAAAAATCCACATTCCATTCCCCGCTTTTGCGCAGCGACCTCCAGATCGGTGGTTTTTTGGGGTTTGGGCCAAAAAAACCCGGGGGGGGCCCCCCACCCCATTGTTTTAAACGGAGGAGGGGGTTTTTTTCCCCCTCTAATTTAGATTTTTAAAGGGGGTTTTGGGCCCCCAAAACAGGAACCTGTTGGGGGAAAAAAACCCCAAGAGGAAAATTACGCATTTTTTTAAGGTGTTTGTTTGTTATATGGTTATTATAGAACAGGGTTATAACGTTTTTTGGGAAAATTTTTTTTTTGTTGGGGTTTTTTGAATTTTTTAAATTTTTAAAAAAGGGGGAAGGGGTTACAATTTTTTCAACCTGACAATGTAGAGAGGGAACAGCTTCTTAATTTTTAAAAAAAATAAAGAAATTTTTACGAAAAACATTGGGGGAAGGTAGATCTTTTCCCGCGTTGGCCATGTTAAGTAAAATTTTGGGGGGGCCCCCTTTTAAATAATATTTTAAAATTTCAATAAAGAATAACCCCAAAAAAATTTTTCAAGTGCCAAAGACAGAAGGATTGAAAATAAAATTTAAGACTAATTAGTGTTAAGAAACCCCCTTTTTTTTTTTAAAATATAAAATGTTTAAATTTTTAAAACCCCCAAGTTGCCATCATACCTCTGGATAAAAGGGGGTTACTTACTGTTTCCCCGGGGGATTTTTTTTTTAAAAAAAGTTGTTAAATTTTTTTTTTTTAAACAAATTTTATGCATGTTATTTTTTTTATTTTATGTTTTTAAAAATAGAAAAAAATTTTTTAAAATTTAAATATTTAAATCATTTTTTTTTTTAAAATTTTTTTTCCCTTTTTTTTTTTTTTGGAGTAAAGTCTGTGTTAAAAAAATGCCCAAAATTGTTTTTTTTTTTAAAAAAAAAAAAAAAGGGAACCAGTTAAAATTAAGGAAATTTTTTAAAAAAAAGACCCCCCCGAAAAATTGACCACGAGCCGCCACTGTTAGAATGTGAAGAAAAAACTTTTTAAAAAAAAACCCCCCTTTTTAAAAAAAAAAAGAGGTAAAAAAAAATAGTAGAAAAAATAGGAAATCATTAAACAAAAAATGCAACAAAAATTTTTTTTTTGTAAAAAGTTTTAAAAAAACAAAGTGGATTTTTTTTTAGGAGTTTTAAATTGGGGGGACTACAAAAAAAATTTCATAATAATAAAACAATACAGATTTATTTTGAATAATACTGAAAGGCCCCCCAAAAAGTATATTTAATTTTTTTTCCTTTAGCACAATTATTTTCAATTGATTCTTAAAAAAACCCAACCAAAAAAAAAGTTTGTTGGTTCCATATTTTTAAAAAAAATAAAGTTCTAATTTTACCACCCAGTCTTATTGAAAAGTCCCAATCTGAAGTCAAATGATTAGTTTCCCCAAAATTCTCAGAATTTCATAAAATAAATCTCTTTGTTTTCTAAATGCATGAAACCCGACTGGTCTAGAAAGTTTTCATTATTGTCAGTATCCATTATGAAACATACATTTAATTGAGAAGGAGGTGTTACAACCTCAGTACATGCTTTTTCATTTTTTTTTTTCAGCATGGATTGGGAGATTTTTAGAAAACCTAGGGAAAAACTTCTAAGTCTTTCATTTTCAGCCAAAAGTCTAATAGTAGTTTTACTATAAAAAAAAACCCATTTGTGACTCTAAACACCTAACAGCAAAATTAAACTTTTTGGGGAAAAGTCTCAAAAAAGAGTTATAAAGCCAGGTTTATCTTGTGTTTGAATCCCTTTTTTTAAAAAATCTAATATATTTTTTGTTTTCCAAAAGACAAACCTAAATTTAATTTTTTTGAAAAAATTTCAACAAATTTGAAATTTTTTTTAAGTTTGTTACAAAGGGAAAAAAAGATAAGAAAAAAATATTTCACTAGTAAATTCAGTACCATTTTTTTCCCCTTAAAAATTTTGATAGAAGTAAATTCTAGGCAAGTTTTATATGCTTCATGTAATGGGGAAATATCTGATTTGACAAGCTTTTTTCCCTTTTTTTAAACAACAGTGGAAAACATTTTTCTTAAACTATCTTTACAACAAAATTTTCTTCTTTTTTTCAACAAGTACACTTTGTTCGGGCAGTCCAACAGGACTTCTTCAATGTTACCTTAAAAATTTTAAAAATATTCTCTTTTTTCCCGAAAATCATTATTTTTGTTTTAAAAGAATTGGGTTTTTTAAATTTTTCAAAGCTTTTTTTTTTAAAGGTTAGGCAATTTTTCTTCTTTTGATGATTTTTGAACTGAAAAAACTCCCAAACAAATGAATGTTTGTCATGATTTTCCTCCTTGCTTTTGATATCTTTAAGAAAAGCTATTAGGGTTTTTGATTTTGATAAAGTGGGGAAAAAGGGACTTAAAAACTAGTATTTTTTTATTTGGGGGGTTTTTTAACTTTGGTACTTTAAAAAATTTTCCCAGAACTGTTAAATTTGGGACTAGGGGCCATTATTATGCTCTGTTTGTGTTTACTTTATTCAAAAAAAAATTTGGTTAAAGCCTTATTTGGGTCTCTTAATGTTAACCCCTTTCTTTATCCAATTTTTTGGGGTAAATTTCTTTTGGGGTCTCCCCCCCAAAAAGGGTTTTTTCCAAAAAAAAAAAA
>JAHBCN010008494.1:0-38780 GCA_019359885.1 Listronotus oregonensis | reverse complement strand
AATATCAATTTAAAAAGTTTGTGGACAGACAAAAATACAAACAAACATACACCTATAAAATTGTGTATGATTGTTTGAAAACCCTAACAGATATTCCTACGTACATATTTTGCAATTCCAATAATACTACATACCCACCTAATTCTAACCCCTAGATCGCTTTCTTTTTACCCCCCAACTCACCAAGACGAACTGCCCCCTAGGTCGCTCTGATCAGGTTTGGTCACCATATCATACTTCACACATTCTGAGGCAACTGAACGCATGCCGCCACGAACCCCCTGGCACTACAACTGGCCGACTGGGATTCTGAGAGATTTCTTTACCTACCCTTTGGGGTCCTACCTGCCACCACGATCCTTTTAAAATGTGTAAACAAATTACCAAAACAATTCAACTAGGCATTGAGACCCATATTCCCCATACCCTAAAGAACTCCATAACTTCAAATCACAAACCGTGGTTTGGATTTGAATTCCCCTAGGTCGCTCTGATCATGGTTTGGTCACCGTATCATACTTCACACATTCTAAGGCAACTGAACGCATGCCGTCACGAACCGTCTGGCACTACAACTCGGCCGATGGGATGGTCTGAGAATTTCTTTGCCACCACCCTTGGGATCCTACCTGCTTTTCTCTCAATCCTTTTAAAATGTGTAAAAATTACCAAATTAATTCAACTAGGCATTGAGACCTATATTCCCCATACCCTAAAAAAACCCCTAACTTAAATCCAAAACCCTGGTTTTCTAAAACAGTGACAAAGCCGGCTTTTAAAAATTTAAGCCAACAAAAAATTTTTCCAAAACCCCAGTCCGAAAATTGACAGGTTAGCATCGAAGCAAGAAATCAGTATAATCAAACTATCTCAGAAGCAAAAATCCGTTTTAACAATCGGAAAAAGATAAAGTTCTTTTTTCAATGGCGTAAAGCCTTCTGGGCCCTTTTCCAAAAAATTTGTCAAAACTTCTGCAAAAATTTTTTCCACTCCTAATCTTTGAAGATAAAATTGTTTCTACCTCTAAAGGAAAAACCAAACTATTTGCCAAACAATTTTGCCAATTCAACCCTTAATACTCCCATTAATCTTCCCCTTCCAAAAGTTGCCCTGTTCCTCATAAAATGTCCGATATCATTTTTATAGTCAAACAAATCAACGTATTCTTTCTTCTTTACTAAAAAAACTTCTGGGTTGGGTGGCATACCAGCAATCGTCTTAAAAAAGGCTCCCGAGCTTGCACCCATCCTAACTCGCATCTTTCGAATTTTTGATACCGGCATTTTCCGGAGGTTGGAAAGCTGCACGGGCAACCTGTCCCCAAAGGATAAAAACTCCCCTTTTTTAAATAAGACCTATATCTTTTTTTTCTGTTGTTTCCAAAGTAAGGGAAAAAATTCATTAATTCCCAAATCTTGAAGTATCGGGAAAAAAACACAAAACCTACATGATAGACAGTATGGATCCGTCACAGAAGACCACAGCTGATTTTCCCTTTTTTTTGTATCACACAACTGGAACAAGCCCCTTTGAGTTTCTTGGGAATCCCAGATCGTTGCTCTTGACATATCCAAATTTTTGATCAGGTCGGGCATGACGGCTTAACAAATTTCCCTTTTATGGCCCACCAAGTTTCCCTTTTGGCCTCCAGTTTCTCTCCAGCTAATCGACGATATCAGTTACTGTAGATGGTCATTTTTCCAGCTTCTACCAGGTTAAGGGGGGTTCCCCCGGGGTCAGTACACCCCACCTGTTTCTTCTACAATTAACAATTTTTTTTTTCCAAATAATCCCATTTTTTTTTTACGATAGTACCCCCCTTTCTAAAAATCAATTTCGCCAGTCAATTAGCCTGTTTGGGGAAACCAAGGGGGTCAATGCGGTTGCCCTTTCCCCCCCCCAAAAATTTTGTTCGGGTTAATGCCCCAAAACACAGTCATGTTTCGCAAAAAAAGCCCAATCCCCGTTACATATGAGCGGCCAATTATGCAGAAAAAAAAGTTGTTTAATTTGACGGGTTATTTTGAAAAAACCTCAACTGGCACAAACACATTACACCCCATAGCCTGGGCAGTTAAGAAAGCTTGACCCCTCCCGAGCCAGAAAGTATTCATCTTTTTTCAATCTGTATACTCTGTATGGCCCCAAATCACCCCCTTTTTAGAATATTGTTCCATTTGAGGAATGGCGTCTCCACAACATTTGGGTTTTTGGGACTCCATTCAAAGAAACCGTTCTCTTATTAATAATCCCACGCTTACCCGGCGAGTTAGGGGATCTGCCTTTTCTTCATAGGTATTTTCACGGTTTTGCTAGAGGAGTTGGCCAGTATAATTTCCCTGGCACTCCCAACAAAGCAACACGTGTGCAATTTTATGCACCTTTTTTGACTTAACTAGGGGGCCCGATTTCCCGCTTTTTTGTTCCTTTACCCCAAAAGTCCAAAATTTGAACCGCTACCCGCAGAAAATTTTCCTTCTTCTCCCAGCCCCAAATTTTAAGTCCCAAAAACCCTCTTCCATTTAAGACACCCCCGGAGTTCGGGCTTAGACATAGCTTTTGGACTGTCCAAAGATAAAAAAAAAAAATACCAATCTAAGTTTAGAAAAGTTAGGGGAATAAGTAAAGGAAAAATACTTTTTTTAAAAAACATTTTTTTTTAAATAATTATTTTACTTTTTAAAAAAAATAAAAAAATTTTTCTATAAATTAAAAAAAAAAAACGACAACGTGTTACCAAGCGGTCACCAATCTAAGTACTAACCGTGCCCGACGCGCTTGACTTCAGTGATCGGGGTTCAATTTTCCAATTTCACAATGTTTTTTTAAAATCTATTTTTCAATTTCAATTAAAAAATACATATAAACATTGATCATTTTTGGGTCCCCCTTGTCTTTTTTGGTTTTGGGGGAGAGAAAAAATAGAAACTGGGGGGGGGATGGGGCCCTGGTATTTGTTGATTTTATTTTATAGTTTCCCTTTTCCCCTTACCTTTGGGGGTTTTTTGTTTAAAAAAAAGATATGGTGTTTTGAGCTTTAAAATTTTTTGTTTATATAAAGTTTTCGCAGGAAAGGACGGGAATGGAACAAGGGGGGCCCGGAGGCCTTGCTTCAAAAAAAAAGTCAATTGGGTTTTTGGGAAATCAATTTAAAAATTTGTGGACAGACACAAATGCAATAATACACCTATAAAATTTTATATTTGAATGGGGAATAATAGATTATCAAAGGTATGTACATATTTGAATTCCAAAAAAACATACATAAGTGTCGAAGATAACCCCCCTTTTTTGGGGAATCATTAAAAAAAAAAAATAAATTTTAAAAAGTTGTTGGTAAGTAAAGGAGAAAATATACAATACAATTTTTTAAAATAAACATTTTTCATGCAAAAATTATTTTACTTTTCAAAAAAAAAAAAAAATTTTAATAAAAAAAGCAAGGCACCGGTGTTCCCAAGCGGTCACCCATCTAAGTAAACCGTGCCCGACGTCGCTTGACTTCAGGGTCGGAGGAACTGGTATATCAACTGGTTGGCCGTTCTTAAAAAATTAAAAAGTCAATTGGGTTTTTGGGGAATATCAATTTAAAAAGTTTTTTGATTCTTTGTTTTCCCTTTTTTTTTTTTTTTTTTTTAAAATTATATTATTTATTATTTTTAAAAAATACACTATTTTAAATATGATAAAGAGCTAATCTGCTCCTGCAATAATATAAAAATTAAAAAAAAGATATACTATCATAGTTTTAAATCTTCAAAAAATAAATTCGATTTAAATTATGTATGAAAGCGTTTATTTTTATTAAACCTATATAAAATGAGAATTTAGAATTTAGACTTAATCAAAAAACATTGGCAACCCGTTAAGTTTAAACACAAACCCAACTCTTTATAAAAATTTTAATATAAAATATATATATATATATATATATATATATATATATATATATATATATATATATATATATATATATATATATATATATATATATATATATATATATATTTTAATATATATATATATATATATATAATATATTATAAAAATTAAAAAAATTATAAAATATCTTTCTATGCTTTTCTTATATTACGGCAAGAGCAGATTAGATTTAAATTTTAAAAAATATATATATATTTTTTTTAATTTAATGAGATTTTTTTTTTTTTAACATATAAATATCTTAATTTTAAAAACCTATAAAGTTGCCGTCATACCCTGGCATAGCATTTACTTCACTTCGCATGAGAATATAAAAGCATATTAAAATAAAAAAAACAAAGGAGAAATTCTGGCGCTCTAATAGTGGTTTGGATACAAACAATCACAATATCCTTAAAACTGACAATTAAATTTTAAAATTAAACAGCAATCCCTTTAAAACTAAACTTCCCACACACCATAAAAGTCAAACCAATGCTCTAACCACATGAGCATAAAAAATCTTATTTAAAACCTACCAATATTTTTTAATTAGAGTTAACAATAAAGCCTTACCATCTTCCTCCAGGTCTATACCAGAAAATTTTGTATCATTCAACTCCACAATCTCAGCTATAAGACTATCGCCCAAATGCTTATTAAAAAAATGATTGGATGCTACCACTATGAAATCTCTATAAAATTCTTGATAACCACTAAACACAGGAAGTGAATTTATGCCATTTGAAGACTGTTTTGTCACCAACCTATTTGTCAGCCTGTTTAGTTTATCGGCATCAATTGCAAGTGATGGCAGAAATGACAAATTACTATCTGACAAGCCTTTCTCCTAAAAATATCAAATCAATAATAAATTTATATGACCAAAAATTGGTAAAGTATAGTAATGACTTTTGTATACTACAATAAATCTAGAATCACTTAAGGATAAGTTTTTATTCAAAATTCTAGTAGAGGTTGGAGTTAGAATGCAGTGGCGGCTTCTCCATTGGGTCATTTGGTCAATGACCTCCCAATATTTTTGACTAATATTTCTGAACAAAAACATAATAGTGATATAAATGAAAAAAACTATTTTTTTTAATCTTTTAAAGTTTCCTTTATTATTCTAAGCATATAAACTCCACATTCCATTCCACAAGCTTCGCGCAGCGACCTCCAGATCGGTGGTTTCGTTTGTTGGCCAAAAACCGGGCTGCCTGCCTTCACCGCATTGTTTTAAACGGAGCCGAGTGGAGTTTTCCCGATCTAATTTACGATTGGGCGATTTTGGCTGCTTTCCAAAGCAGTGTAATCGCATGATCTGGGTCAACAGCCGCGAAGAGGAAAATTACGCATTTTTCAAGGTGTTTGTTTGTTATATGGTTATTATAGAACAGATTATATACGTTTTTAGGAATTTATTTTTTGTTGGTGTATGTTTTTGTAATTTAAATTCGAAAACAGTGCATTTGTTGACAATTTTGTGTACATTACGGTGACAACTGTAGAGAGCGAGACATGCTTCTCTACATTAAATAGAATAAAGACATTTTTACGCAACACAATGGGGGAAGGTAGACTCTCTGCGTTGGCCATGTTAAGTATTGAAAAGGCCTTTATAAATAATATTGTAAATTACAATAAAGAAGTAATCAATCATTTTGCAAGTGCCAAAGACAGAAGGATTGAACTAAAATTTAAGACTAATTAGGTAAGTTAAGAAACCCTTTTTATTTTTTATCATATAAATATGCTTAATTTTAACCTATAAGTTGCCATCATACCTCTGGCATAGCGATATTACTTACTGTCGGCAGTGAGATTTTTTTAAAATATGTTGTGCAATTTTTCTGTTTAAACAAATGTCGATGCATGTTATTTGTTATATTGTTATGTTTCTTAATAAATAGAAATATAATTCTTTAAATAAAATAATCTTGCTAAATCATTTTTTTTTAATTTTCTTCCTTGTTTTTTCTTTGGAGTAAAGTCTGTGTGAAATAAAATGCCCAAAATTGTTTTTTTTTAACTAAAAATCAGGTAACCAGTTAAGTTAAGTGAAATTTTAACTAATGACCTCCCCGAAAGATTGACCAAGAGCCGCCACTGTTAGAATGTGAAGAAAATACTTTAAAAAAGTCCGACTTCTAAAAAAAAAAAAATTTAGAGGTAAAAAAACAGTAGTAGAAAATATAGGAAATCATTAAACAAAAAAAGTAGTCAACAATTTTTCTATTGCTATCTGTTAAATATTTTAATCAAAAGTGGGTTTTCTGATAGGAGTTTAATCAGTTCGGACTATTGCAAAGAAAAAATATACATAATACAAACAATACAGATTTATAAAATTTGTATAATACTGTACTTCAGTGCCATTACAAAAAAGTATATTTACCTTAGCTCCTTTAGCACAATTACTTAACAATTGATTCTTAAAAAGCCTGGCCAAATGCATATAGTTTGTTGGTTCCACATTTAAAGAAAATAAAGTTCTAATTTTACCACCCAGTCTTATTGAAAAGTCCCAATCTGAAGTCAAATGATTAGTTTCCCAAATTCTCAGAATTTCATAAAATAAATCTCTTTGTTTTCGAAATGCATGAAACCCCGACTGGTCTAGAAAGTTTTCATTATTGTCAGTATCCATTATGAAACATACATTTAATTGAGAAGGAGGTGTTACAACCTCAGTACATGCTTTTTCATTCTTTTTTTCAGCATGGATTAGGAGATTCTTAGAAAACCTATGTGAAAAACTTCTAAGTCTTTCATTTTCAGCCAAAAGTCTAATAGTAGTCTTATCATATAACAAAATAACCTCCATTTGTGACTCTAAACACCTAACAGCAAAATATACAACATTGTGAATAGTCTCAAATATTTCAGAGTTATAAAGCCTAGGTTTATCTTGTGTTTGAATACCTTTTAAACAATCTAATATATTATTTGACTGTTCCAAAAGATCTACACCTAAATTTAATTCTTCTGACACATAATTTTGCACACAAATCTTAGAACTTTTTTGGGAATATTCAGCTTGCTTACTAAGAAGTAAAGAGATAAGAAAATATATTTCACTAGTAATATTCAGTACCATTTTATTCCTTAAAATTGTTGTATAGATATTTGCTACACATTCTAGGCAAGTTTTATATGTTACTTCATGTATACTGGGTGAAATATCTGATTTAGACAAGCTGTTTTGCCTTTTAATCAACAGTGGAAAACTATTTTTCTCTAAACTATCTTTACGAGACAAAATTTTCATTCTTTCCTCAACAAGTACATTTCTTTGTTCTGTTGCAGTCTCAACAGGCACTTCTTCAATGTTACCTTGAAAATTAAAACTATTCTCTGTTCCCTGAAAATCATTATTTCTTTGTTTTAAAAGTATACTTGTTGGTTTAATTCTTCGAGAAGCTTCTTTTTTTACTTCTAAAGGTTCAGTGCTACATCTTTTCTTCTTTGATGCACTTTTTGAACTAAGTACAATAAAATCTCCCAAACATAATGAATGTTTGTCACCTGATTTTCGTCCTCTGTCATTTTGATACTCATTTAAGATAAAGCTATTAGGATTTTGACTCGGATTCTGATAAAGTGGAGATATGGGACTTAAATAACTAGTATTTTTATTAATAGGGGTTTTAGTAACTTTTGGTGTACTAAATTTGTCCCTAGAACTGTTAAATGTGGTACTAGGACCATTATTATGCTCTGGTATAGTGTTCACTTGATTCGAAAACAAATTAGGTCTAAATGCCTTATTTGGCTCTCTGGCAATGTTAACCTCTACTTTATCCAATCTTTTTGGTGTATTTACTTTCTGTGGAGTCTCCCCCAACTGGTTGTTACTAAAAAAGCAACAAAAACCCTTAAATAACAATAACTTTTTAAAATTATTTAGAAGTAAAAATATATTTTTTTTTAACCTATTTATTGAGATTTTCTGACTTACCATGGTACTTCTTCGTGTATGAAATTTAGGAAATACGTCACAAAATCAATCTGTGCTACACTACATTCTAAAATGTCTTTAAAAGCCCTTTCATTCTAAAAAAAATCGATTTAAATACACGTTAGGTTATGTTTTATAAAACCTTTTACCTCGGGCAGGGATTTTAAAAGCCATTTAATAAATAAATTAATATTTATTTCGTCATTAATAACTTTATTTAGTAGGATATCTGCCATAGTTCAAATAAAATTTAATAAAATCACATTCATAAAACAACACATATTTTCAAAATCTGACGGGACATTTGAACTACCATGAACTACTAACTACTAACCACAACTAACTACCATCATTATCATAGAAGTTAGTTTTGATATTTTGACTGTATGATGATTCTGAGACAGTCTCCTAGAGGCACGCAGAGCGTGGTGAATACCCCTCTCCGCTTTCTCTTTCGCATGCTTGTTTGCACTGCCGAGCGGCAAGGCTGCCGCTATAGGTACATGCTCGAAAGATATCCTCGCCGGGCGAGCAAGTCAGGACTGAGATACTACAAAAATATAAAACAAGAGAAGGTCAAAATAGGGATCACATGTCCTTGCTGTCCTTAAAGGTAACTTTAAGTTTGTCACCGTTTTAAAAGAGATAGAGAAAATAAATGTCAAAAAAAATTGCCTCTAGAATCGGGACCCAGTAATCAAATTAAAGTTTCTGACTTGCTCGCCGGCACACAATTATGTTTTTATTTTGACTGAATTAAAGGTCGCGCGCCAGAGCTTGAGCTTTCTCATGCAATGTGGCGTCTTTGTCAGACGCACCGAATTGGTATCCACGTTCCAAATCAAAGTTAAAAAAAAAATAGGACACGCGGCACGGCGCCAACTGAATACGCGGTTTATGATGTGGTAAAAAAGTAGTATTATAAACCTTTCTAAAGCTAGAGTGCCGACTGGCACTGCCTTTTTGGGGACATTTGTCTGAGCTTTCGAGCATAAACCTTCTAGGGGTAGCCTTGCCGCTGGGGCCGTGCGAACAAGCGTGTGAGAGTAAAAGAGCCAATCGGTTGAACCCCTTTTTTATTTGGTGCTGACTGGTTAGCGATAAGGGCTACAAACACGCCGGACAATTAGCGCGCGCAGCGGAAGAAAAATGTATTAGACTTATTAGCGTTTTTCTCTCGTACGCTTTGTGAAAAAACTCAAATGTTCGTATTAGTCAGAGTTTATTAATCTAAATAGACTCTGCGTATTAGCACAGTTTACACCGTACAACGATGACGGTATAAACTGTGGTATAAGTGTTGCGCAATCACATAAAGAGTGCCATCTCGATGTAGTTGGAGTTGCAGACATTAAATTTTATGTATTAGAGACGTCTAGCACAATAGTAAATAATAGTTGCGTAATGAACGTTTGCACATCGCCACCTAATATTTTTTTAAAATTTGACTCATTTTAGTGAATTTTCACCATAGGCGATTTAACCTTTGGTAACAAATTTGTAAAAGCTAGTCTGGACGGTAATTGTCGCTTAGAGATTTATTAAATTTTTGAGTATAATCACCGTAAATTAGAAATATTTCTTAAACAACAATTAAAAAAACACACAAACAATACAACAAATACAAATTTATGCAATGTTATACAGAGTGTTTATTGAGTTTGTACCATAAATTTAACAGACGATTTTTTAAGGAACTTTATAAACATGGGTCCGAAAATTTTTCGTTCTCAAGATACAAGGTGTTAAAATTAAAAAAAATATTTTTTTGTAAATAACTTCAATATCCTGTACCTAATTTTGTTGTTATTTGGCAGTGGTGTTTATAACAATAAGGAGCTAATTTAACCCTAACTTGATTAAATTTATTAAATCCAGTGGCGTCTCGAGCGGGATCTAAACGAATATTTGTAACAAAAAATGCACGCCACTGACTTTTGTGCAGTTTTTATTAGGTTCTTTGAATTAAGCAAATAAAATTACAAATTTTTTGTTTCTTAAACTTTCGTATCTTGCTTAGTTTTCGAGAAAAAAATAAAGTCCACTTAATGGCATATTCCTGGACCACACAAGGAATATGGGGAAAATTCCTTTCGGAAATTCCTATTTTATTAATAATTTTTTATTAAAAATTATGTAACAGTAACCAGAAATATTACTAATTGTTAATAAAAAATTATTAAAAAAAATTCAAAATAAACGTTCCTTTATGTTTCTTGTTTGGTCCAGGGATATGCAATTAAGTGGACTTAACTTTTTTTTTCGAAAAAATTCAAGACAAAAAAAGTGAAATTTCTATTTGCTTAATCCAAAGAATTTAATAAAAACTGCGCAAAAGTCAGTGGCGTACATTCTTTTGTTACAAATATTAGTTCGGATCACGCTCGAGACGCCACTGTACTTAATAAATTTAATGAAGTTAGGACTAAATTAGCTCCTTAATGTTATTAACACCACCGTCAAACAACAACAAAATTAGGTACAGGATATTTAAGACATTTACGAAAAAACATTTTTTTTAAATTTTAACACCTGTATCTTGAGAACGAAAAATTTGCGGACCCATGTTTATATGAACTTTTTGTTTTAAAATTTCTTAAAGAATCGTCTGTTAAAATTATGGTACATACCTAATTAACACCCGGTATAGATAGTATTAGTTTATTTTAAGAAATTTATTTGCCTTTTCCCATGAGGAAACCATCTGATGAAAAGGATATTAGTAATAATAAATAAAAATACATCTCTCACTGATTTTGTAATAGTACATAGCAATACCTGCTTGACATATGAGATTAGGTCAAATCCTTTGGCAAAGTCAATGTAAACTACAGCCACCTGATATAAAATATTTGTATCGTCTTTAATAACTTACGTATCGTGAAAAAAATCTACTTGCTTTAAAATATCGCACTTCCGCTCAAATAGTGCCATAACGCAAAAAAGGAAAGTATCGAAAAAAATACATTTGGAATTAGTTTAGACACTTTTTGTGTCTTAATACAAAAACCATCAAAATGGGCATAATAGGTGTTTAAGTAATTTTCCAAAATACATTTTTTTGACTTGTGACACAATGTGGATAAAAAAATCGAAAAATTTTCGAAGTTGTAACATCATTTCAAAATCAAATAGTTAAAATTTTATTTAACTTTATAAATAACATAAATCGGTATGGTTTAAGCAAAAACTTAAAAGTGTGAAGTGGTTTAAATCTAAAAAAAAAAAAATACCGATTTAACGCTCCGTGGTGAGTCTTGGGGGCGTCCCATGCTTTTAATTTTTACAAGGAACTTTTTGGGGGTACAAGAAAGACCCCTGAATTTGCCCAGAATTTTTGAAAGGCGACAAGTGGTTCAAATATAAAGAAAAAACACTTTTTTTCAAAATTTTTCGACAACGATATATCTCGAACAAATCAACCAATTTTGACATGTTTGGGGGCGATCGACGCGTTTTTTTAAGGTTAAGAGCTGATCAGTTTTTGGGATCGGTCAACACAGTCGTTGAAAAGTCATTTTAAAAAAACATATATTTTTGAAAGTTATATTTTTGGGATTTTTCAAAATCTACCGGCTGGAATCGTTTCAAATAGTATAGAAAATCTAAGTTTGGTAAAACCCTTTTTGATACAAATTCCGGCGAGGTAATTCAGTAGGCTTTAATTGAGGTACGACTCTAAGGGCTCTAAGGGACTAACACATTTACAATGACATCAAGTGCGCTCACCCCAACTCGCCTACGGCAGCCGTGACGGTGGGGCGTAACAGGAAAAGTGTGACAATATTTTTTTAACATTGCTATAAAATATCTTCCATACGTCCATAAAAAAGTTTTACTTCAAAATGTTTATATCAAAACTATAATTTTATGTAAAATTTCGGTGATAGCGCAGCATTTTCTTTAGTGTCCAGGGGCGGCGCTAAGGTTAAATCCGGCCCTGTGTACAGGGCCAATCCTAGAATGACGGCCGCCCGCGGGCAATGATCTAATATGCCGCCCCTTTAGAGAATTATTCATATTTTAACTAATACTTAACGTTGACGTTATAAATACATCTACTTGTATAAGAGTGAAAAGTAGAATATTAATAAACATGAAAATAAGATTTGAAGTGCAAATATTTATTTTTTGGCCAGCTAATAGGTTATAATAGCGACAAAACACTTAAACAAAATTATAAACAAATAAAAATATACCCTTTAAAATAAAAATAGACATTTTATAATTAGAAATGCAAACCAACAGTACAACTCAGACAATATAATCTAGTACCAAAAAAATTACCTAAGCATAAATCTCGTGAAACGAAAAGTATATAAATCAGGCCTTCTATAAAGACTACTTAATAGTTAACTATAAAATAACTTTTCTGGCTTTCTAAGAAGCAAATTTATTAATAATTTCGGTGAAATCAATTTTTTTAGAGACTTTGGAGATGATGGCCAAATCTGAAAGCCTTTCTTTTGTCATAATATTTCTTAAGTAATTTTTATTGATTTTTAATTTACTGAAACTTCTTTCACCTGAAGCCACAGAAACAGATAAGGTTTAAAAAAATCTTAAAGCTAGACCAAAATTTGGGAAACAGGAAATGAGATAATTTTTGACTATAATTTCTAATATCTCAATTGGTTGTTTTTTGAATGAACTTATTTCATTAAAGAGTTCTATATCTTTTACAATACTTCCTTTTTCCTGTACCTGTAACTTAATGTCTAAGTCCATGCAGGCTTTGATGAGATCATCATTAGAAATGTTTGAAATAAATAACACTCAGATAATAAGGTATATCTTTCATTTATCGAAGAGATCGCGTGATCAAGAATTGCAAAAAAGAACTCAGTCTTGAATTGCTGGAAAGGATTTAAAACTGGTTTATCATCACTACCCTCGTAATCAAATAAACGGACATTTTTCCTGAGCTTCGAGATGGGACATTCGGGATCAATATACCTCTAGCAAGTGTTGTAGCTGAATCGACAAATTTTTTAAAATTATCGTCAGAATTTTGGGAAACTAAACATTTTTTAAGATTGTTTAAGCCTTCAATGCATTTCGCGATGCTTAATTTAGGATTTTGAAGCATTTTACTTAATACATTGATTCTTGATAATAAACCATGCCATATTAAAATTGAACACAAAAATTTAAATGTTTCAAGAATTTTGATTATCGATTTAGCACCCATTTTTGTTTTCATATCTCTGGTCGTCTCTTTAATTAAAACATTTAATGCGGTAACAATATTTTTTAGGTCTTATTTTAGAGGTCTAATAGCATTGATACGAGTTTTCCACCTTGTTTCACATAACGGTTTTAAAATTAGACTTTTCACGTATTTTTTAGTATACCCCATCTATATGGGGAGGCAGATAAGTAATCATATACCTTTTGTACCATATCAAAAAAACCGGAAATTTCACCGTTGGAGCTAGCAGCGTCATTTACGACAAGATTTAATGTATGCACGGCTCCTATAATGCTCTAGGATTGATATCGAGAATCCGTTTCTGAAGTTCAATATTTTTATCTTTCATCCTTGATCCATTGTCGTAGCCTTGACCTTTCGAGCGAGCTGCAGACAAACCAATGCCGCATCTCTTTAACTTTGCCGAAACAATTCAGTTCTAATCTGCAAAGAAAACCGCTAAAATAAAGTTTCTTTTGACCATTGATCTTCGATTGATAGAAATACATGCGGCCAGCGGCCGCCCCTTCGTAGGCCACCCACGTACGGTGCACGCACTGCACACCTGCTAGGATCGGCCATGCCTGTGTTTCCGTACTTCTAATGAATTATGATCCAGAATTACGATACTAGAATTTACCGATACAGTGAACGAGGTTGTATCAGTAAATTACACATGTTTTTTATATGGTTTTCCATGGGATTATGATAACAAAAATGGAAAGAAAAGCAAAATAAAGTATCGGAAGTTCCGACCTATTGCTTTGCTAAAGAGATTACTAATTAATTCATAATGTTTTCATATGGGAATTTATCAGTCAAGTTATGATATAATTTTTATCTGGACATTTTTCGATCCAGATAGACCTATTAAAACCTGACATTTTTATCATGCTTTTTCTATAGGGTTAACTGTCCCTTAAGTTTCCAATGTTTCTTGCATCAGTTGACATTCGTCCTTAAGGGTCCATTAACTTAAAGGTTAAAATTTTCTGTACTTAATAATATAATGATCCCTTAAGTAATTTACCGTTAGATAATTTGGCATTTAGCAAATATTTTGTTTATATATTTTTCTCTTGTAGTTTCAATTAATAAAAATGGGTTTTTATCCCTTTGGGCATTGCTTTGTTATTTTAAAAAATAAAAACCATTTTGGCCGATGAATAATCTCACGTTTTTCAAAAGGTTCAGATTAGGCAAGGCAACACCGCTCAAGTTTGTAATTTTAAATATTTACTTGGAATCTTTACATAAATTTAGAAAAGTTTTTTTGTTCAATAGTGGGTTTATATCTTATATTTATTAACAATAATTGTTTCCTTTCTATTGTCCCAAATTTTAAATCTGACAACAAAAAGTCACCGATTTTGTATTATAATGTCCTTAATGGTCGGTTGCAACAACACTTTTTTATCACTTAAGTTGTTCTTTAACATTAACTGTCCCTTAAGTTTCAAATGTCATTGTAGAGATCGAACGCTGTTAGAACAACACCGATACGTCACGGTTTTATATCAGTTTGCCATATGAGACCGTGACGTATCGGTGTTGTTCTTACAGCGTTCGATCTCTACCAGCTAAAATTCGTCCTTAAGGGTCCTTAACTTTAAGTTTAGGATTTGCTGTACTTAATGATTACTTAGGTAATTTGACGTTGACATTTGACGAACATTTTTATTTTAGTATGTTTTCGTTGGGAGTACTCGCCTTAAAGCTAAATTTAAATCCTTTTTTTAAATCTAACAACGTCGCAAATTCTGGCTTTTTTACTTAAACCTTAAAACACGGTGTTTTTTCGACTTTTAATTTAATTTTTCCCTGCAAAAGTATATGTTTTTTTAATCTGTAATTTTAATTTTTTTTAAATCGAATGGAGCTAAACGACACCGGATCCGATTTTTTTATCCTTATAGTCTCACAACTAAAAAAATGGTTTTTTATATTTGCAAAATACCCAATACGCTATTTTGTAGAGCTTCAAAATCTTTTGGAATTTGCTTATATACTTATTGTGTTCGTTTTGTTGTTTTGAATCAAAACACAAAAAATGTCATAAATATTTTTTCTACAAACGTGTTAAAAATTTAATTTTTAACTTTATCTAGATGCCTTGAAAATGATACTTTACAACACTAGTGACTTAAGTAACATTTTAAAGCACTAGTGTTAAAAGTGAAATGTCACATTTTAAAAGGTAACGTCAACGTTTATTTATTTACATTATATTAATTGTACAATTTAAAAAACTTGAAAAACAAATTTCTTTCACAGTTCTAGCATTCGTAGTTCAGGTGGATTAAACAGAAAAAAACGCATTCTCAGTCGACGTTGAGGCACCATCTGCTGCTCTTGTTTTCACTGTAAGCAGTTTTCTGGCAATAAAGTTCTTATTTTCCAAGGAATTTTCGATGTATCCTTAACAACGGTAGAGGATTTTCGACCCCCCATTCTTTTTAATTGTCGTCAAATTTGCTCCAGCATCGGCAAGTAAACTCGCTGAAGAACAGCGAAAACAATGCCCCGTATAAAGGATCGGATTTGAAAGCTGCAGAAATCTTGCTATAGCACAAGGGATTTTTTCAAAAGAGTTAATTCCGACGGGATTTCTGGTACATTTACCCTTTGCGTATTTTAGGAAAAGCCTTCGATGTCCTACATTTGTTGGACGAAGAGCCATATACTTTTGATAATAATCCAAATAAAATATTTCAACGATAGTGAAATTTCGTGGAACCTTGGTTTTGGTATCTCGTATGTGAATCATCAATCATCACTATTAAACCAATTAAACGCCTTTTTCTAAATACCTTGCTTTTTTGAGTTATTACAGTATTTGATTTCATCTACATTAGGACATTTAAAAAACTTTATATTTTTTAAATTTTTCATCTGTTCGTCATAGTTTTCTTTACTTTTTTAAAGTTTTAAAAAGCATTTTGAATATGAGGCGTTATTCCCCGTAAAAATGCAATTCGAAGTGTTATTTTAGTCAAAAACATATATTAAAGTCTTGGCTAAAATAACAAATTTAAACGATGATGTATTTGTAAGAAATTCTTTTGCTTCATCAATGAAGTGCCCATATCTTCCAAGTCGTCAAGAGTCAACTGACAAAGCTCCTCCCTGCGACAGGCATCAAAAATTCCCAAAATGGTAACTACTTTCATCAGAAGGTATTTATCATCAAGTGCACAGTTCAGAAACTGGTCAATTTGCGCTTTGCTCAGAACCTTTGATTTTTTGGGTTGGTATCTCTCTCCTTGACGCTTTAAATAAGCGATAAGCTTAAAAAATTTACTGATATCCAGGTCATTGTTTATGCGTAGCATAGCTTTGATCATTGAATAAGTCAACCTTCGACTAGCCAGCATCATCACTATGATGCTCTCCAAATCTTCACTGTTTTCTCAAAATACGCAAGGAGTACATTTTCGGTATTATTTTCAGCAACACCTTTCTCCTTACACCAATTCATAAACTTATTGTAGGCAATATTATATTGTATACGAGATTTCCTGGGCAGTAAATCCAGCGATGCTCTACTGGCCGTTTAATCTATCTCTTTATATGGATCGATGCAAACAATACTTTCTCCACATTTTCTTCCATTTCAAATTGATTTTAAGTAAAAACTAAAACTGACACGATCTATCAAATTTGAAGTAAACATGCCGTAACCAACCAGCATCAACAACGGTTGTTAAGAATTTATTAATAAATGCCAACTTCAATAATTTTTAACAAGGGTGTTATTTTCTAAATGATAAATAAAATTTAGAAAAAACATTATATTCCAATTTTTGAATAATTGTTTTAACTGCATTATTGCGTTTTAGAAAATTTTAGATATTTGTGCTGAGTTTGGGACTCATGCACATTCGTGCCTTAAAATTGTACTTTTAACACTTATATCATAAATAACTATTAAACTAATTAAACGCCTTTTTCTAAATGCTTTGCTTTTTTTGAGATATTACAGTATTTGAACGAAGGTGCGATATATGAGTATTTTTACTATTAAAGTTTAACTGGGGAAGATTAGGCGTACGCTTTTGCTTCCCCTTACTGCATCTTCACGCACCTCTTCCGCCCTATCCTTTGCATCGAACACCATTTTCCGCTTCTCATCGCTCTCTGTACAAGCGCCTTCGCCAAAAATAACGATTCTTCACGCACCTCTTCCGCATTATCCTTTGCGCAACTTCCTGCTGCCGCTTCTCATCACACAGCAGGAATCTCGGATTCTCGCTGGCAGGACCACGCACGACTCGACACCATCCGAGCGCTACCGATCGGCAGAAATATATCGTTTCGGTTGCCGGTAGATAGGTTAGTGTGTCCAATATTTCGTCGTTCTTCTTCAGTCGATAATGTCGCTATCCGTTTGCCACTGCTCTCCTGCTCATTGAACATTATATTACGTAATATGTTGCTGCGAGTATAAAACCCCCGAACTTAGGCCACCGTCAATACAACATTACTGCGGTGATATGTGATTTTTAATGTGATATATTTCAAGCAATTTTTGTATTTACACGCGGGTTTTAAAACGGACTTTTTTGCAGAAAAATTTGGACTTATTTAAAAATTGAAAACTTACTGAAAAGCTAGAAAATTCATAGAAGGAAATCGCCCAGAAGCATTATCGACTGAAAATCGGAAATATCGCGATAATTTGATATATTAAACAATTCAAAAAACGCCGGCACTATTAAAAAAAACTGTTCTTCCGTTTTATTTTTTTAAAAATAAAAGATATTGTGAGGACTGTTTTAAAATATTGATAGCTTTAAAAACTATGGTGCTATAATCGCAAGATTTTCCCTTAAGGTGGCCGATGAAAAGAGAGGAGTCGAAAATTACGGGGGTGGCTTAAAGGAAAATGGGAAAAAGGGCGAGGAAAACTAGATGGCGAGCACTCGACATTGCCGGTATGTGTTTTTGGTTTTTTGTTTGTATTTTCTTATAAAGCATTTAAACCCATAAATAGTTACCTTTTAAATTTAAATATACAGCGTTTACAAAAATTTAGCATCACATTTAAAAATATTGTGATCTTGCAAAATTATATTCTCTGTAAAACCTCATATTTTAACAAGTTAATACAACAAAAAAAAAATGTAGAGTATCCAGAGTCTGAAAAAATCTAGAGATTATTTTTCTGTACCCTGGTGGTAGTTCTAGGTTTCGATTTTCTCAGTTTTTTTTGTAAATGTTTTATTATCGATTTAGGGACAGTTCAGTATAATACTAAATTTTAATAGCTTGCTATCACAATTTATTACGTATTTTACTATATAATAATATATAATTTTTGATACATAAGGGTAAATAAACTAATCTGAGATTAGAGTTCACTAGGGCAAAAACAATAAATCAAAAAAAAATATTTTCAATTTAAAAATACCAAAATATACCTAAATTTTAATGATAATAACGAAAAAAAAATAATATACAGAGTTAGCACAAAGTTGATTATTTTTTTCTGACAATTAACCCTTTTTAAAATATTAACATATGAAATTTAAAAAGTTTGACTTTTTTTTAATTAAAAAGATTATTTGGCCTAAAAAGGGCATAAATAGGGTATCACGATATTAATGGCGCATAATACTTCTAGGGTGCATAAGCGCCAAGTTTTTCAAACTCTCATGTCTAAAACCATTTATTTCACTTTACAAAGAAATATTATTTTTTCTTGATATATCAAAATTGTTTTCCTTACAGATGATCTTATTTAGCCGATATAAGGAGTCATTTTTCTTTTAAGTTTAATCGCATAAATCCAAAAAGATCTTTTATCGGTACAAGTTGACACAAATGGCAAGCATTATTTTGAGCAATCATAATATTTCCAAAATAAGCTCAATATTGTATATTTGACCTAAAAAAGTTCGCAGTAATAACATGTGAAACAAAGTAAATATTTCTTGATTGCACAATGTCCAAAAACATGTAATGAAGATGTAAACGGTCGAACGGAAGGAAGAACTACTCAGACAAAGTAGGAAAATACTTCGCATAACAGTAGGGTTGCTAACAGGGCACGATAACCTAAGAGGACACCTACACAAGCCCAAATTCAACACAGGGGAAGAAACAGCCTACCACATACTGTGTGAATGTAAAGCGTTAAATCACAAAAGACAGGCATTATTTGGGCAACCGAAAATGAACCCACAGGAATATATCAACCAACCAGTCTCGGGGTTATACAGACTTGTAGAAGGAACAAGACTAATGGGGGATTGGTATAAAAGACAATGGGAGATTAGGCACAAAAAGCCCAAAAGGCTGCGCTGCCTCTGGTAGTAAAAGACGGCTCCCAGGAAGAAGAAGAAGATACCGGATGTAATTTTTTTTAAATAGGTTTTTTGTAATTATCTTACATACCCTAAAGCCGATTTTTTTAAAATTTAGTTTTTGATATTTCTAATAATATGAGTTAAGTTTAGTCCTAATTAAATTAAAATAATTATGTTCAGTGGCGTTTCAGGGGACACCTTATCAAAAATAATTGTGAAAAAAATGTACGTCACTCATTTTTTATGCAGTTTTTATATATTTCTTTTGGATTAAGCAACTAAAAATACTACTTTTTTGTCTCTTGATATGTTTCCTATCTTGCTTCGTTTTCCAGAAAAAAAAACAATTAGGGCTAGACAAGAAGAAATACTTTCTTGATCGAAAGGGAATCCAACCGTTTTTAAAGCTAATGTTGCTATGTATATAATGTGTTTAAGACCATGGCCGCGGAGGGGGTCAGTGGAGGTCCGTCGACCTCTCCTTGAATTTTTTAAAATTCAAAAAAAAACAATTCCCGTCCAAATCCTTAAATTTACAATATCGTCTAGAAATTTAAATAAATATAATTATTATTAAAAAAAATAAAGTTCTGTTATTTTTACTTGTGTTTTTAATTAAGAGGATTATACAGAAAAATTAATTTAGGTTAAGTTAACAAAAATTAAGTTAATATAAATTAAGACATTTGTGTGAAAACATGCAAATCAATTTAAAAATAATAAAAAAATTAAGCATGCGTAGAGCAAATCACTGTTAATAGGGTTTTTGTGATTTCTATTTCATGGGTGCACTCTCTGGCAGCTGTCCGGTAATTTGTTAACTTTTTAAACAAATATGTGTATAAAAATATATAATTTTGTTATGTTTTTCATAATGCATGAGAAAGAAGAGTTTCTGTTAGCCTATTTTATGATGTTATTGTGTGGGAGTTTAATTATTTTAAAAAGGAAACGTTTATTTCATTTTATGAGGTTAAAAAATTAAAATAAGTTAAGAAAGATAAAAGTTGGTTATCTTCCTAACTTAACTTAACTTAATTTTTAATTCATGTGTATAATTGAAACCATTTGATCACATAATTTTTATCTCTTCTTGTGTTACTTTAACTTATTTAAACTTAATTTATTTTTTCTGCATAATCCTAACCTAATTCTGGGCTAGTTAATTAACCTAAACTTTTTGACCCTCCTCTACATTTTACTTACTTACTTACAAGGTTATTCTTAAAAGTGTATTGGGAGACTTTGGTACATACTGTGTTTTTGAGGCAATAATGGGGACAACATTTTTGGTGCCCCAATCCAGAATTAATTAAGGTTCTTTCTTAAAATTATTAAATAACGTTATCCTTTTAGATGCTGATGTATATAAAATAAAAATTTTGAAAGTAAATCAAATTCCCCAAGAAATATAACGAATAGATATCTATTTAATTTATTTAAAATTAGTTTTTTAGGCTCAACCGCCATTACCGACCTTTAAAATTGTTATGCGTTGATACCTGCACTTTTTGAATTCCCTTCTTGAAAATATAAAACATTTTCAATACTTTTTTGCAAAAGTTTTAGTTAGTTATTTAACGTGTTAAACACAAAATAGTTATTATTTAAATTTTTAGAACAATTTTTATATGCATAAAACAATTCCAAAGAATATATTTTGGAATAGGGTATATTTTCTAACCATTCGTAGTCGTTATTTTGTGTGTTTAAATTTAAATATGTTTAAATATAATTAGAGGAAGCTTCGAAAATCATTAATATTAATTAACGCTTCTACCTTTATTAAACAGAAACCCACCGGGCCTATTTTAAGAAGCTTTGCCACTAAAAATAAACATCGATTGTGATATGTCGATGTAGCTAAATGAGGTTTGGAAAACTTTTGGCACACCCTTAACCGTTCAACTTATATATTATCGGGATATACGCTTTCATAGGTGACGATGATGTCATTAGTGATCAATGTATGTATGTTATTATTGAAATTAAACATAATGGAGAGCACCGTTCTCTACTAATTGGAAACCACTTTATACAATATACATACCGATGAAAAGCTCACACATTTTGCTCCCAATTTGTGAGTTATAAACGATTTTGTAAAAAATTACGACAGGGATCTATTACACCATCCAGGAAATCATACTATTCAATGTCATACCATATCCCAAAAACAAAACTACAGTATTACTGTTAACGGATATTATCATGTCATAACACAGGGAACTATGCCCAGGGTACTGGCAGAATGGCTGTATCAATGATTTTTAATACGAGGAAAGTCACTGTTCAGTCCTCGTTGGATGACCCTGTATAAAGCTGGGTTTCCACTGCGCGTTAATAATTTAAGTTTTAACAGTAATGAATAGTTCGATAATTAGTTATTGTTATTAGAATAGGGTATAATCATCAATAATTCTTATAATGACAAATTTTAATAGTTTTACAAATAATGATTCCAATTATTATTAGTTGTGAATTAAATAACTCAAATTATTAACTAATAAAACAAACATGAGTAATTTAATAATTGTTATTCATAATTACTTAAGTAATAAGGAATTAAATTACTTAAATTACTAATTATTAGAACAATTAAAAAAAAGTATTTAATTAATAATCATTTAAATAAATAATAATTGTATTAATTCAATTACTAATTATTGGAATAATTAGGTACTTAAATAATTAAATTACTTAAATTAACAGTAATTTGAAAGATTAATAATAAAATTAGGGGTGTGCGAGTAGTTGTCAAATCGAATCGAATGGTTATATTCGATTCGAATTTCGAATCAAATATTCGACCTTTTTGAATAGTTTAAACCATTCAAATAGTTTGAACTATTCGAATAATTTGAACTATTCGAATAATAAGACTATTCGAATAATTCGAACTATTCAAATTATTCGAACTATTCGAATAGTTTAAACTATTCGAATAATTCAAACTATTCGAATAATTCGAACCATTCGAATAGTTCGCACAATTTAAATATAGATTTTTTTGAAATTATTATTGTGTTAGCTAATTATAAGAGTCGTAGTGGCTATTTAAAAATAATAATGGGAACGAACGCTTAAGCTTTAAATTTAAAATTACGTCATTAACTAATAAAATAAAGTCTTTTCCATAAAACTCCTTTTTATAAGACAATAAAACTAAAAAGTTAATAATCAAAGTAAAAAATTAGGCAAAACTAATGTAAGATATTTCAGTGTATTATAAGTAACCACCACAACAACTTTCCAATGTTGGAGATTTAATATTAATGAGTTGCATTCAAATACACTCGGAAAACCTTTCAAAATTACCGCCAAAATTAACCCCTATTTCTAAATAATTAAAAAAAAGTTTTTAATTGGGGTATTCCAATTATTTAAAAGATTTGAATTATACAAATAAATAGTTCGAATTATTCGAATAGTTCAAACTATTCAAATAGTTTGGACTATTAGAATGATTCGAATAATTCAAACTATTTAAATATTTCGAACTATTCGAATAGTTCAAATTATTCGAATTGTTCAAACTATTCGAATTATTCGAATATTCGCTTTAAAATTCGAATCGAAAATTCGTATTCGATTCGTCTCGAATGATTCGAATTTTCGAATATTTGCACACTTGTAAATAAAATACTTTAAATTTTTAATTATTCTAACAATAAGTTACAAAAATATATTATAATATAAATAATAAATAAATAAACAATAAATAGTAAAAATAAAAAAATGCATGTACCTTTTTCTTCTATTTTTATCGCCAAAAGATTACCAATTTCGAAGCATTGATTAAACAAAAATAATTAAATTATTTCAAAAAGTTTTCTTTTTGATTTTTCTATTGACGATACCTTCCGGACGAATAAACCGATTTAATAATGACTGTGACTTATGATAATTATAATTAGAAAGAATCATTTACTAATTCTTCGAAGAATTAGTAATCAGTAAGATTAAGTATCTAATTGTTCCGAAAATTAATAACTTTAAACCTAATTTTTTAAAATATTAGTAAATAGAGGAATTCGTTATCCAATTATTCAAATACTTAATAATTAGAACGAATAATTACCTAATTATTTTTAAAAAATAGTAATATCCAAGAGTAAATTTTTAATTGCTTGGTTAATCAGTAACTACTGGATATCAATTACTAATTATAGATTTTTTAAATAACAGTGCAGCATTGATTATCGAATTTTCGAGTATTAGAAATACTTAACTGCTCAATTACTTAATGTCCAAATAATCAGTAATATATGTTGAAACAACTACCAATTTTTCTAACACGAAGTAATTAGAGCCAATTTAAGCGACGAAAATACATTTTTTGCCGATCACTGGCGCTAGGTATCCACAACCATAGTTTAAAGAATATACAATATGTAAGTTAGGTCACTTGCATATAAACCTTTGATGTTTTGGCTTCAAAGACACCTTGCCCAGTGGCGGACAAAGTTTAGTTTTTTATTTTTGAAGGGTAGATTTTTCACTTTAATGCTATTAATAATAAAGCATAATGCTGATTGGTCACCAAAGTAACTGTAAATAAATGTAATTTTTTTTGTCTCTATTACCTATTAATAATTATCCCTAGAACTATAAACCGGGGTAGATATCTACCCCGGGTAAATTTTAATAAGTAAATAATAATAGGTAAAATCGTAACTGTACTTTTAAATATTTTGATATTTGGTAATTTTTTTTATATTTTTCCTGGGAGAAATAAAGATTTTTGAAAACCAATATTTTATGGATATTTATTTGATTTTTTCCATTGATCGTATTCTTAATTTGTTTAAATCCCAAATAAATAGACTTTTTTAGCAAAACATCACGATGGTATATTTTTTCTTAAAGCCATATGTGTCCTTCTTGAAATCCTGTTGGAAATTTGAAAATCGGTTGTTTAGAAAAATAGTTATAAATTGTCTCTCAAATGACGGTTTGGCTGTTTTTAAGTACTTATAGCTATTCAAATCAATTTTTAATCAACTAAATCTTGATAACATTAAATTTTCTCTTTACCATTCTCTTGGGCACAACAAAATGAAATAATTCAGGTACTCATAAGTTGGGTTATTGCTTTTAGAACGATTTTAATAGCAAAAATCCCATGGGGTAAATGTTTACCCCGATTTGTAGTTTACAGGTAAAAAAGGGTTTACAGTTCTAGGGTTATTTTATCATTACAAATGAATAAAGCAATATTGATCAATCTATTTATCTATTTATTGTATAATGTAAAGCAAAATAGAAGTTTATTGTAAATATCTAAAAAGAAGACCAGACTTTCACGGATAATTAATGGGTCACTAGCAAAATGTGTTGATATGCACAACAATTTTTATTTGTGCACTAGGAGTGCAAAATGAAATATTAAAGCTGTTTTGTATCTTGAAATAGTCCACGAAGGGCAAAGGCCTAAATATCAACGTGCCGTGTGGTGTCTTAAGTGTGGTAAGATGAAGTCGATTGACACTTGACACGAGACCTCAATACTGGGGGTTTGGAGAAGAAGGCAAAACTTCTGGTGGTAGTAGGTTCCAAAGTCTGGACACTCTAGGGATGAAGAAACTAACAAAGTGGGTAGTTCTGGGCTTCTCAAGCTAGGCTGTAAAAGAATGTGCGACTACGTGTCGCTCTATTGGAGGTGTCAGGGGTGGAACTATAATAGCCATCTTCTTAAGGCAGAAGCCGTAAAAATATCTATAAAAAGCGACAGATCCCCTAGAGCTCGCCGGTGGGCAAGAGAAGAAGGCTTTCCTGTAAGCATGAAATCATTAATAGGATGAATAGCCCTTTCCTAAATGAAATCAAGAATGCTAAGAGTTGTGGGAGACGCCATGCTCTAGACAGGAAGACAATACTCTAAAGATGGTCTAATTATACATTAGAAGGTACACATAAGTAATTTTATTTAAGTTTTTAATAGAACAAATGTTATCCTCCCTAGCAGGCTTACTGGGTAAACCTACAGATAGAATCGCATATGATTGAATGCGACTCCTAAAAGGGTTTGAAAAATCCTCTTCTTTGAAAAAGCACAAACTCTAATACGGTTCTGACAATGTTTTAGCGTATAATTAGCAAATTTGTGGAACTCAGTGAATCCCAAAGCACGTTACCAAGCTTGACATTTGAAAGTTAATATATTTTCAATACAAATACCAATGAAATAGTCTAATCTCTATGATTTATATTAATATGGTCCTTTGGGCCTCTAAAAAACGATAAATCGCCTTTTATTCTACTTTGACAGTTATCCACTGAACAAATATTATTACCAGACATATTTAACAACTTTTTGGGGACACGATATACCAAAGAACAGGGTTACAGCAAAACGATTTCAGGCGCACTGCGTGTCAGTCGGCTTCACACCATAGACTGGTATGAATATATTGGACAGGCGGGGATCAGAGGGGTGCGTTTTGGGAGTCGCCACGAGTGACGCAACTCATATATTGTATATTCTTTAAACTATGCCACAACGCGAGACTAGTATCGCAAAACGGTTGCGCGTATAATTTTCGCGCAGTGGAAATCCAGCTTAAAAACATACCTTAATTAATCGTTTAGTACTCATTTTTATCTGAATGAAAGTTATTGTTACTATGCTGAGAATACTGATAAAATTTCAATTACTCACTAACAAGAAAGATACACATTTAAAGATCACATTACTACAAAAATAACGTGGCAAATTTCTACGAAATTCTATGTAAATACAGAAAATTCGCACATAGAATCTAATCTTTTAATACAAGTATTTGCGTAACAGAGATAAGAATTATGTATAGGTAAACTGTAGTATCAGGGTCATTTTTTTTACCTGTTAATCAAAAAGCACGTGGAGTTGGACACACCTACATATTTTAATTATAAGGTGAATATACTATTATTTAATTGATATTGTTAAAAAAACATACTAGTGAAAATCATTAACCTTTGTTGAAGGTTAAATTTATTTAAAATCGAAACACCACCATAAATATTAGACCAACGTCTATGCAACGTAACGGTTCTCGGTTGGCAAAGCTAATATTAGGATGAGTTTGGTTGGCTCATTGGCTGGTTTAATCGGGGTTGGTCGGATGTCCAAATTTTTACTGCATGATATTTGCCTAATGCGCAACCCTTTTTTTATAGAAGTCCGCTTCTGTTTATCAGGTCCAGTCCAACTGGAACGGATCCTTCAAACAAGGAATCGATTTACGGATCCGGATCCTCGTAAAGGAATCGAAGCACCAATAAGAATCAATTCTCTTTTTAAGGAAAAAGGAATTGAATCTCAAGAATCGATTCCTATTTATCGGAGCACGAATCCGGATCATCTTTAGATACTACAAATGGAAAACCAGGCCCGTATCTAGGATGGCCGCCCCTTGGCGGGGCTTAACGTTTGCGCCCCCCCACTCATCCCGGGGATTTGGGAAATATGGAATACCCTAAACGAAAATGCAAAGTTGTAGGTTTAAAGTTTTTTAAACTGAGAATTTCATTTTTAAAATAACAATTTTGTGGGGAATTTGGGTCAAATTTATATTTTTTTATATGAAAAAATTAGCCTACTATTTGAAAGAGACATGATTACAAAAAATGTTTATCTGACTTGAAGTAGAATGTAAATTAACTATACATCTTATTTACGGATGATTAAACTTAGTATTTTGCTAAATAATAAAATTGTAGTTACAAAAAAACTGTGCATAGTGGCCTCTAAAAGTAACATTTATACTTTAATAAATTAAATAAATGCAACAACAAAAAAAAAAAAACTTTGTGTTCCCAATTTATAATATACGATTTATCCGAAGCCTAAATGTTAAAAAAAAAAGAAGAGTTGCATTTTTGCTGTATTGGGATAAATTATATTTTATTAATAACTCTATATTTTTAGTCTTAATATATTAAAAATAATTAAATTAAGTATCTAAGTTAAAAATTTATTTTAAAATAAAATTGTTCTGTAGTAATTTATTTTTTTATTACTTTTGTCAATAAAAAATAATATAATATGACTAGGTACAACAACCTGATAAAAAAAAATTTTTCATGCCCACGCCCCCTGTGCACCTTGCCGCCCAAATTTTACCGGCCCCTGATGGTAACTACGATACGAATGATACTACATAATCCAGATGATAAATCCAGCGTTAAAGATTTTAGCCTTATTTTAAAGTGCTATAACTCTTATAGTCCAGTA
Source organism: Listronotus oregonensis (assembly GCA_019359885.1). Lineage (NCBI taxonomy): Eukaryota > Metazoa > Arthropoda > Insecta > Coleoptera > Curculionidae > Listronotus > Listronotus oregonensis. The sequence goes on along the minus strand of JAHBCN010008494.1, from coordinate 11,181 downwards.
ACTGAAGACCTGACCCAAAGCTGTAAATAAATCTGTACAGTTTTCATTTGTGGCGCAATTCTTAGGTCTTCGCGGACGCTTTCAAGCGAGAAAAAGTTTATCACGATTCCGACGTGGGAACCCGCTGAAAATGGCCCCCCAAAGTCTCAAAAATGAATTTTCCGCGAATATCTGCCAAAATATGCGAACTAGAGAATTTTTGTTCAGACAAAAAATAGATCACCTTAAAATCTAGAAAAATAGTCCCTACTATTTTCTGCCCAACACCAATATTTTTCGCAAAAACGGCCGTCGAAAAATCAATAACATTCTTTTTTTTTAGAACTCCGGAAACGGCAAATGCAAATGGCAAAACAATTTTTTTATCAAACCGCAAAAAAGATTGTGAAGGAAATTTTCTGGGATCATTGAACACTTGCTAAGGTCTCATTATAAAAAAGAAATGATAATAACAAACCATTTTTTCAAAAAATATCAATAAATTAATGAGATACTCTCAAAATATTGTGAAAAAAAAACTTTCACCGTTTTTTTTTAATATTCTAGAAAAATCAGAATGGACCCAAACTCATATGCAATGACAGGTACGGGTTTTCCCATATCGATAAACACTGAATGATTAAAAAATTTACATTATTGCCCGAGTAATTGAACAATTCGTCCGCCCGCTTATAAGCGAATCCATGAACATACCGGCATTCTAGCGGTAGAGCGGCAGCTGAAATGAGGGGACCTTTGGATCCCGTTATCTCGAAAACTATCCATTTTTCGAAAAAAATCATAAAAAACAATTTTTGTAGATCTTCATTTTTTGTCAAAACAAAAATTTTCCAATTCGCATTTTTTGGCAGATATTAGCGGGAAACTCATTTTTTGGACCTTGAGGGGCTATTTTCAGCCCTTTCCCACCAGTTAATGTTGATAAACTTTAGACCTAAGAATTACGCCACAAGGGGAAACTGTACAGATTTATTTACAGCTTTGTCCCTTTATTTACTGGACTAAAGCCAAATTAGTTAAGAATTAGATAACTTTGAACAATTCAATGAACACTCTTGGTTTTAACAGGGTGGCCACAATGCACAAACTGCAAACCTTTGATGGAGGTAGTCAGGACAATGTTACCGGGGAGAGTGATCTCTAAATGGGGGGGAGATATTAACTGGCCATCTAAAAATCCCGATTTAACCCTCTTGAATTTTTTTCCGTGGGGTTAAACATTTTGATTAGGGGCCATCCATAAATTACGTCACGCCTTAAGGGGGGAGGAGGGGTGTAGAGGATTGTGACATTGTGTGACAAGGGGTATTGGGGGTCATCAGCTTTGCAACGTCACATATAAATATCTAAATTATTAAAACGCAAAACTTAAATGTAGACGTAAACCGTAAGAATTGTACTAACTCTTTCTATATGCTTATTATTTATATATGTTTTAATTATTTTTAGATGTACAATTTCAAAATTTGTGACGTCACCTTAGGGGAGAGAGAGTCTCATAAATGTGTTGAGTTGTGAAAGGGACGGAGACGGTGACGGGGGTAAAAAAATCATGAAATTCGTGTGACGTAATTTATGGATGTCATTTTTGACAAATAATTTTTCCTTTTTTAGCATTAAAATAAAATTTAGTTCAAAAGAATAAGTTTTTTATTAATCGAGTTACACCGTATTCAAAAGTTGAAAACATTCCTGGACACCCTGTAGATTCCACTAAAAGATGATATTGTATTTATTATCGTGTACCCTCTTTATCTCGTCCTTATCGTGTGTCAACAAAGTTGAGAAAATATAACTTTACGGTTCTGAAGGCAGAAAGAACAATGTCCTTAAAACAAGTCAAACAAAAAGAGGCAAAGATAAATTTGGTGTTCACTTAAGGGCAACTTGGGAAAAAGACTCTTTAGGGTAACAGTGGGTAACATTTATAGCTGTTAAAAAATAACGGTAATAAATTGTTTTGGCAAATATTGCATTTTCTTATAAAGAGTTTTTTTTTTGATCGTCACAGTCAATTGTCATGATTACTTTGACAAAAAATTTAGCAGGCATTTTTGACATAAATATGACACATGTCAATACCTCCTGGTAAAAATATGGTGTTAGACTAATAGTCCAGTAACTGAAGACCTGAAAGCTGTAAATAAATCTGTACAGTTTCATTTGTGGTGCAATTCTTAGGTCGCTTTCGAGCGAGAGAAAGTTTATCACGATTCCGACGTGGGAACCCGCTGAAAATAGCCCCCCAAAGTCCCAAAAATGAGTTTCCCGTGAATATCTGCCAAAATATGTAAATTAGAGAATTTTTGTTTAGACAAAAACTGAAGATCACCTCGAAATCTACAAAAATGGTCCATACCATTTTTTTCTAACACCAATATTTTTCGCAGAAACGGCCGTCGAAAAATCCATAACATTCCACATTGGATAGATGTGGTAGTAGTAGTAGTTTCTTACTAAAAAATGCAGATGGGCAAAACAATTTTTTATCAAAACGCAAAAAAGATGGTGAAGGAAATTTTCTGGGATCATTAAACACTTGCTAAGGTCTCATTATAAAAAAGAAATGTTGATAACAACCCATTTTTTAAAAAATATCAATAAATTAATACGATACTGACAAAATATTGCCAAAAAAAACTTTGACTGCTTTTTTTAATATTCTAGAAAAATCAGAAGACCCAAACTCATTCCGATAAACTTTAAATGATCAAAAAAATGTACCTTATTGCCCGAGTAATGGAACAATTCGTCCGCCCGCTTATAAGTGAATCCATGAAGATAGCGGCATTCTAGCGGTAGAGCGGCAGCTGAAATGAGGGGACTTTTGGGTCCCGTTATCTCGAAAACTATCATTTTTGTAAATAACAAGGAAATCTTTATTTCTTGTTTTAACAACAATTCTTAATTTACATATTTTGGCAGATATTAGAAGAAAACCCATTTTTCGGGCCTTGGGGGGGCATTTTCAGCCCTTTCCTTCCTGTTAATGTTGATAAACTTTTTTTCGCTTAAAAGCATCCCCGAAGACCTAAAAATTGCGCCACAAGGGAAAACTGTACATATTTATTTACATCTTTGTCCCTTCATTTACTGAGCTACAAGCCTTATCTGTAAGTAAATAAGAGTAAGACTCGTTAGATATACAAGGTGGCATTCATGTTTTTGCTGGAAACTCTTTAGAAAGATGTATATAACAAGAACCGAGATATTCTTCCTCTTAGAAAGGTTCGAAACATTTGTATTTTTTTTTAATTAAATGGCTCATAATTTTGTAAATGTTCGTCTTAAGAAAAAAACTGTGAGAAGATAAAAGTTTCGTAACTAAATTTCTTACAACACAAGATTGGTTGGAAATCGCAAAATGTATTACGCTTGTTAAAAAATAGCAATACCAAAAAAAAGGCAAAAAATGTAGTTATGGTTAGTTCTGTTAGTCCCTTAGATTTCTCTAAAGTCCTCCATATTTGGCTAAATAAAACTTAATGCTATGGTGAAACATCACGCCATATTTCGTTAAATCCGTTTAATAGTATTTTCACAAAAAAATTGCAGTTCAATTTCGTTTGAACAAGTGGACAATTTTACAAAATGGAGTTCAGATTATCGAACCTAGACATTTCTTTCATATACCGGGTGAGAATGAAAACATTGGCCACGGCTTTGCCAAATGGTTATAAATGAACTATGGTTAGCTCATTTACAATCATTACGATTCGCTGGATTAAATATAAGAAACATTTTGGATGAAAAGCCAATTTACTGCAGGTATCATTACAGGAGGTATCGGTATCAACTTTTTCATTTGAAATAAAATACCCTGTTTATTTTTCGATACTTTCGAAAATTCCAAAAATCTTTCATACTTCATGTCCTATAATATTAAATGTAAACGGATTTTGAGATATTTCAACTTAAAAATGCTATTTTTTAAACTAATTTTAATTTTAAAGAAAAACCACTAACCTTTCAATAAAAAAATAACAATGTATTGCGGTCGTTCTTTTTTATCTTAGGAAAAATAAGGACCTTTATAGGCAGGGATAAAGGGCAGACATAATGGAAATTTCGGGGCTTCTCCAAATGGACTTTAAGGAAATGTATAAATGTAGCACTCCAGGTTGTCCTCTTGAAAGCTTCTAGGGGAAGAATTATATTGGTTAGGTCTTCGGAGCAGAAGCCGTAAAAATACCTATAAAATATGGACAGGTCCCTTACAGCTTGTCGTTGGGCTGGATGAGAAAACATTCTTTTAGGGCTAGACTAATTAATAGGAAGATTGGCTTTTATTTTAAAGTTTCACTCACTTCAGTGAAGTACAATAAAAAATACCCCAATTTATGACGGAAAAATATGCCAAACCGACATTGAAATCAAATTTTTCTTTACCTTTTATTCCCAAAATTTAAAAATCCTCTTAATAATAATTCCAATGTATTTAACTGTCTTTTCGTACAAATGCAATTTCTGCAAGGAGGTTTAAATGAAAGAAAAGAGAATAGAAAGAAAATTGCCCTATGTTTTACTTATTCTCGACATCCGATCAATATGAAGCCATTATATCAGGCCATACATATTTGAAGAAGATTGCTTTTAGCAGAAATGAAAAAACTATAATTATTAGTGGTTTTTTGTTCAAAATTAATTTTAATGTGACAAAGATCGATCTACCTAGCGGATCAAAAAGCTTTTTACACACACAAAAAAATATATTGTTGTTTTTTCGAAATAACGCCTTTACAATTTGAATTTTTTAACTTTTTTATTAATAGTTGTACTATAATTGTAATTGACAATAAACTAATTAAAAAGAATTGACAGTGAATTAATTAAAAATAGTAGGTTTTAGTTTATTTTTAGTTAAGAATAATGTTTCGCTTAAAGAATCGGCAGCTTTTTCTGATTGGTGAAAATTAAATAAATATATATATATATATATATATATATATATATATATAATATATATATATATATATATATATATATATATATATATATATATATATATATATATATATATATATATATATATATATATATATATATAATATATATAAATATATAATCAATTAAAATTACAGACTTTGACGACAATCAGAAACTTCAAGAACTAACTACAATTAATGATAAAACGCAAATTTTCATGGTTTATGTATATTAATTTAAAATTAAAAAAAACATAGAAAATTTAGTTGTAATGCGAGTCAAATATTAACAAATTTTTGCGAGGATTGTCCATCTATGGGACAGTTAACAGTGGTTTAAGCAATTCCAAAAGGAAGAAAACTTAAAATGGAGGATAGTGAACGTTCAGGCCGACCTATGAAGGTGATAACTAAAAAACGAATATGAACACTGTAAAAAACTCATTGAAGAACGTGTGATACAGAAAAATACAGCACATCTTGAAGATTCATGCATTGACTTACACTTAATACTCTATGATCATTTGAAGCTACTCAAGATTTGTTCATCGTTTGTTCCTTAATTGTTAACTGATAAGCAAAGAGCAACGCGAGTTACCTAGTGCCACAAAATGCTAAAGCAATTTAATGCTGGACGTTCTGCCCAAACGAATTAGATCACACGGGATGATATGCACGACAAAATCCCAACGAAAGTTTTGCTCTTTCGGCAAACAATGAATAACCTTAACTGTGTTGCTGGATACACAGAACACAGATACATTGCTTTCCTAGGTACCTAATTGAACTGTGAACCTAAGACCAAATTTACGTCTTGATCCGAATTACTAAAAGATAAGTGGGTGCGTGCTATTCATTTTAGAGATAAATACATAATTGTAAATATTTTTAATTAACATGCAAAAATCATCGAAATTTGCATTATCATGTTATAATTGATGATTACTATACTTTTTTGATTTAAGTCAATATTTGTCTGTTTTCATTGCCTCGTATTTTTTTTTTAATTTTCAAAAAATAAGAATATATTGATTACGATGGAGAATGTTCAAATGATTAGTGACCTTTTTGCACATTAATTTGTTGCTTGAGCATTCCAAAATAAATGTTGATTATAACTGTAAGCTCTTAACTAAGTCGCATATCCTTCCAAAGAACTTGACCAACCGATTTAAGATGTTATTCTCCTCCACGACAACGCTCGGCAACAAACTGCAACTCTGACTTGCACAAAATTAAAAAAAAACAAAACTGAGTCTACTTGATCATTCTCCTTACAGCCCTGAGGTGTTGTCCTGTGATTTTCATCCTTTTGGGCTTCAAAAAGCGCATGTGCGCAATTATCTTCTGTATTTCTTAAGCATGTTTTTGTGTGGAAAATGATGTGTGCCAGATAATTTTATTACATTAATACATTATTTTAATTATAAGGTCTTATTTATATTTGCTTTACAATCCTAAAAAAGATCGTAATAAACTTAACATTTCTTTTTTATTTCTGTATGCAGTCTTTAACGTTTATAGTATATAACCTAGGAAACTAGAAACGGCCGAAAAATAGGGCTCGAAAATGTTGCATAAATTTAACCAAACCCCTTGAATACTGGCTGGCTGTCACTTAAACTAATATCCTTCCCCTAGAGAAAGTCAAGTCACGAGGAGCTGAAAAAAAAATTTCTTATTAAAATATTACGTTCTAAAGCCAAAAAAATGTTTACATAAATATATTTACAAACAAAGCTGAAAAACGGAAAAAATGCATTTTTTTATTTTTTAAATTTTGCCCCATAACTTTTTTCTATGAGAATGTAGGTATAGTTATTGCTTTACTTAAAAAATATGTTTTTTAAAACGGTTTTTGGTTAAAGTCTTTAAATTGTAGTAAAGGTGGGTTTCCCCTTCCCCACGCGGCCGCCCCATGCGACTAACGCATGCGGCCCCGTTTAATGGGTGGTTTTTTGGGGACCCGGTCAAACTCGCATGAAAATTACTGAAAAAAGGAAAAATTTTTTGGAAAAATTTTTGTGGGGGATAATCTAGCAATATATTTATTATTAGAAGAAGGAGGAAGAGGATGACAAATACTATTACAATTAGCCAATCTGAAACATAGCATGCCTCTATAAATCAATATTTCAGCAAAGACGCAATGAGGGTTGTTATACTACTTAATAAATCGACATCTGTTTAAAAAATATTTTAAGTAAAAAAAGGAGTTTTTTTTTATTTTTATTAATAAAAGACATATAAACCGAGCCAGACAACAGAGTTGAATACCCAATAACCCCAGAGGAAAAATTAGCCATTGTATTCAGGAAAATCTGTACAGGGTTAACCAAACTCGAGTCTTATCATTAGATCTCGGAAATTGAAGAGATCGGGTGGGTTAAATGAAGGAAAAGTTCCCCCAATATGATGCTAATCAAAATGCCCCTTTAAACTTTAAATTTTCGAATACTTACTTTTGGAAAAAAAGATTTTCGCAATTTCGTTTTATTTTTATGACTTTATTTGAATCATGTAACAAAATAACTTTTACATTTCCATTCTACTTTTATGTTCTACAAGATAGTGTTATTAGATTTATACACCGACATTCGTCTTTGACTTATCATCAACTTTTTTTTTTTTAATACGGCTCGGGATTTTTAATTTATGTATTTTAGAGCTTTTATTTCCCCAAAAACCAATAATTATTGCACTTATTGAAAAATTTATATTAATGGAAATTTTTCTTTAACAAACCATATGTTAGAGAAGGTTTCAGACAATATTTTTTTTAGGATCTGGAAAACTTTTAAACTGATTTTTTGAATGTGCGAAACATATTGGATTTGGATCTTAAAGCTTTTAAAATCTTAATAGAAAACCCAGGATCTCATTTAAAAAAAAAAGTTTCAATTTTAACAATTAAAAAAACACCGGATATTCCACCAAACAACCCAAACAAATACAGTCGCAGACAGACTGCGTCTACACTGTTTTTCCCGCAGTCCAGTCGCATCAATCGAGTGGGTTGACAGCGGACGCATACGGAAAACAGGCCGCTTGAAGAAATAATTTCTTATTAAAATTTTAAGCCAATGTTTACAAAATATTTTAGTGAAAAGGAAAAATGCTTTTTAAAATTGCCCATAACCAGGTAGTGTTAGAGCTTACAAAAAATATGTTTAAACGGTTTTTGGTTAAACATTAGCTTAAACCGAGATATAAATATTCAGGGTTAGCTGCTCTCATCGGTTTTTTCTAATTTTTAATGTTTTTCTTCAAACTTCAAGCTTATTTAACGATGTTTAAAATGGTGCCTATGTAGAATTAAAAGTAACCCAGATATGACATCACAAAGTTGGCTACTCTAAAACTAGGGTTAAAAAACTTTAAAACATGAACTAATACCAATTTTTACCATAAAACCTTTTGCGCTGCAAGATTTACTTGAAAAAATAGCCTGTGAATGTACCAAAGGACGTAAAGGAAACTATGGCCTCACGAAGTTAGCATTAAATTACATTATGTTCTGCAAAAAATGTATAAGCTTTAATTGTCAGAAAGATAATATAACTGAATTATTAGAAGATGTTTAAGATGTTTAAGAAGATGCTGACGAAGAATTTAAAAGTAGTAAAATTTAAATATTTAAATATGTAAATATAAAAACTTCAGTCAGCAAAACAAATGATTAGTAAGGGGTTTTCTATAAAAAAATTAATTTAAATTTTATTTTCCAGTCCTGCGTAAGTTTTTCATAAAATAATGATATCATGATATTAATAAAAAATGGTTTGTTTATTTAAAAAAATTGTATTTAAAATTTTTAAATCATATTTTAAAATTCAAGAAAAAATGGTAAAGATTAGAAAAAGTAAAAAAATATCTGTTACTATTAATCCTACACACTTTTCTCATGCATCGTTTTAAAGGTCGTAAAATAAGGTCCCTTTTTGATGCCATATTGTATATAGAAAACAGGGAAAAAGTTAAAAGACAAACTTAAAAACACATTATAACTTAGAAAAAAACCACGAGTAACCAAATTTAAAAAATTCATATCTGGATATTACAAATCCCAAAGCCTTTTATCAAAAACCGTTTTAAATAACATGATAACAGCTTTTTTTCCTGTAAATACCTATACCTAAAATCACGTGGAAAAAGCTAGGAGGCAAAATTTATTTTTTTGCTTCGTTTTTTAAATATACTGTTCGTTAAATTTTTTTTTTGCTTCGAGAAGGTAACATTTTGATGGAAAATTTAATTTGGAACAACTTTTGTATCAACGTCTATTTACAAAAAGTGCACAAAATTTGAGTTACAATTAAAAAACTGAAAAGTTGACAAATTTAGCTTTATCCTAAAAATGCACCCCTTTAAATGGTAGCACTTCTCGAATTTTTTTTTTATATTTTAAGGTCAATTGAACATATAAAATAAAAAACCCCGTTAACGATGTACTTTCTTTTACCCCCTTTTTTTTGATATAGTCAATTGCGTATATTTCTAGGTCGGGAGTTTGTAACACGCATTTTCCGGACACTCTATATATGGTATAGGGAAAGCAATAATTTTACAAAAGAACCGTGTCTAGTTTTCAATTTTTTTTATATTTTTAATTCGGACCATTCAGAAGCAAAATAAAAAAAATCGTTAAAAAATAGTTATTTAACAAACAAGGCTATTAATAAAAAACAGTTTATTAATAAAAAAAACATGTATTAATAAGGGCTATAAATGACTAATTTTGCATACTTTAAAAATACTTAAAAATAAACGATTGCCGAAAATAGCTATTAACCCGAGAAGTTAACGAAGTTATAATTTTTAAAAAATTAGTTTTAATTTTTATCCAAAATATCTACCGATTGCCACTATACAGGCTCTCTGAAACTTGTGTACATATAAAGGAGTGTGATCTTCAGTTAATTTTAAGAACAACCTCCAAGACTGTGTTTTTGATCTACAGGGTGTTAAACTTATGTTATTTTTTTGTTTGTTTTTTTTTGATGCGCCTTGTACATTTTTAAAATTATTAAATTTGGCTTGTTGCCTACTGGGACTAATGTACATAAAATAGCTATAATAATATTTTTACATTTTTACAGAGTATTGTTTTTTTCTACGTCCTGGCCCTTTTATATGCGTCGCCACTGTTTTCTTTTATTAAAATAATTAGTTCCATTCTATTGCCTAATTTTTCGCTCTTCTATCTTTTAGTGGTTTGCACTGGTTAAGACATATTTGTTATATATGTTAAAATGCCGGAAAATTTAAGGACAAATTTCGTGAAAGATTAAAGTTATTAAAAATCATATATATTATGGTGTTTTTCTAAACATTGATTTTAGGAGGTTGTGTGCCAAATTTTAAAAACGTACAAGGAATACCAAAAAAAACCTAAGAAGAATTAAAACTTTAACCCTCTGTAAAGCGTAAACAAAGTCTTGGACGATACATGTTTATGGGGCGTTTTTTATTTGAATCATCTGTACAATGAGACTTTAATATGTACATAAAGTTTCGGAACACTTTGTATTTTGGCTTATTTTGAAGTTTTTTTATTGTCTTCAACATTCCTATTAAAGCATGGAGATGTTTTTATTGCCGTGGCAAAAAGATAAAAAATATGTTTTAGTGCTTTGCATTTTTTATCAAAAATCATTAACATACTTATATTATTCATCGTGGTATAAATTGTTTCTATGATTGTCAAAAAAATCGATTTTCTTTTACCTTCAAAAAACTTCTCTATAAACAATAATTTTATACTAATGCAATCTATTATATTGCAAATATGATAATTCTCAGCATGGTCAAGATACAATAACAATAATAATAATTAATTAAGCCAGATAATGCATTTTTTAACCCAAAACCTTTAGAACCCGCATTAGACCTCGTCTATTAACATATTTTTTCTTTGTATTAGTAAATCCAACCAAACCGAACAAAACAAAAATTGAACTTTGAATAAACAAAATTTAACCCGTGATAAATAAGTAATTATTACTCAATATTATGCAACAATTTCAATAATCCATCGCTTATATCGGTGTGTTTGTTAAAGAAAATTTTGGTGGACTATAAAATCATAAAAATAAATAACGAAATTTAAATAAAGCCTTATAGTCTAGTTGAAAAGTGACTTTTCTACAAAAAATAGTTCAAAGATTACTAAAAATATAAACGATGGCTCATTCTACGCATTTTCTGCAAATAAAATTGTTATTTACAAAAAAAAACAAAAAACAAAGCCATTTTG
>JAHBCN010008493.1:0-38518 GCA_019359885.1 Listronotus oregonensis | reverse complement strand
TTTTCAGTTATTGTTGCTTGTTAGCAGTAGTCTTTATCAGACCATTTCATATAAAATATGTTGATTTCAAAAAATACATAGAATTTTCTGTTTAATTACCCAAAAATAGTTTAATTCCTTTTGTTTAAAAAAAACCCAATTATGTTAATTTTTTTTTTCAAAAAAAAGAAAGAAAAAAAAAATTTTTCAAAAAGGTGGGGGGTTTTTAAAAGGATTTAGGTTTTTAAGGGGAGAGATTCGGCTTTTTCCCATATGGGAAAAGAGTGCCGGAAAAAAAATATGGTTTATACAGGAAAAAATTTTAGGAAAATAAACCATGATTAAACATATTATCAACTTTTTTTTTTTACAACTTTCAAAAAAATTTAAATTTTTTTCCAAAAAAAATATATAAAAAATTAATTTTATATAAGAAAATTTTTTAATTTTCGGGTTACCTAAATTTTTAAAAATTGAAATTCCCAGAATCCATTATTGGAAGCAAAAATTAAATATCGAAAATGTAAAATTTTGCATATTGCATAATATACCTACTTTAAGTTTTTTTTTTAAATGGAATGCTTTATATTTGGTTCCATATTCTTAAAGAGCACAATTTTCTGTTGGTAGATATTCTGATAGCATTTTTACAAATTTTAGAGCCAACATTATAGACAGCTCAACAGAAACTGAAAAAAAGAAAAACTACATATTTTTGTAATCAGCAAATTGTACTCTTCAAGAATAATTATGGAATCAAATATAAGGTATTCCATTTCAAAAAAAAAAAAAAGCAACATTTCTGACATGCAATAATTTCTGTTTCTGACAATAGATTCTAAATATTGCTATTTATTCTGATAAAAATCATTCTGCAAAGCTTTTTGCCACTGCCAGTCCACTGCACCACTGCCACAAAAATAATTGGTAAATGATTCCCTCATATTGGCTGAATTTCTGGTGAAAGTATTGGCACCTGTTCGTGTTAAATCAACTAGACCATCAGTTGTGGAAACATCATTCGTTTCTTCAGAGTTGGCATTATTTTCAGATGTCTGTACAATTTTTCTTATAGTAGGTTCACTAGCTAGTATTGGGTTGGAGAATATGCGCCATTTTGCAACCAATAGTCCAAATGCATTTTCAACAACTCTCCTAGCTCTTCTTAGTCTGTAATTAATTACTTTTTTCCCATATCAAGATGAAATCTGCGAGGATAAGGGCGCATAAGGTACTCTGTTAACGGAACAGCTTTATCTCCCACTAACACATATGCCAAATCATCTTCTGCTTGTGGAATATCAAACAACTTCTGTTTAAAACCCTGGCCCATATTGCTGCCTTTAAAAACACCACTGTCACTAAATCTACCTGGAATATATAAATGATTTGAATGGAAGTCTTTATAGTTAAAACATTTTAAACCAGATTTTGGAAGAGCCTAAAAATTTTTTTTTACAAATTTGACATACATTTACAATTAGCTCTTTTATCTGAATATTAATATGTTTTCCATCTATAGCCCCTAGAAAATTTTAAATTGCCACTTATCTTGAAAATCTTTGGCAATTTTTTTCCAATTCTCTTGATAAGGAGCAACAAATACTTGATCTTTTAAACACAGCCATATAGCCTCACATGTTTCGCTTACAATATTTGAAACTGTTTGTTTTCCCACACGAAAACTGTATGAAATACAAGTCATACTTTCCCCAGAAGCCAGATAGCGGATGGTGATTTCCAATGGAGTCCTGGCATCAATCGGGCTTCTAATGAAGTCCTGTTCTATTATATAGGGTTCTACAATGAATAGGAGGTGATCAAATGTTTCAGGCATCATCCTTAAATAATTGAAGAATTTTTGTGATCAGATCGTCGCATCTCCATAACCAAGTTGTTACTTGCCCCCTGTAACAGTCTCTGATCTGCCAAGAAAATATCTCTCACCCACATTGTTTTATGTTCTTTTTTAAACTCCAGAATAGAATTGTATATCTTATGCATTTTTATCAATCTTTCACGGTAACAGTTTTTATACCTCAAAGCACAGTCTTTATATTGTTTCACTGAAGCAGCAAGAGCCAAGAAAGCTGTATCTTCATCGAAGTTTTCCATTGTAAATATATTTCACACAAAGATAAATAGATTTAAGATGATTATTTGAAATATTCAACAAGCATAGAATATCAACATAAACAAGAAAATGAAATCAGTAAAAATTTCTAGGTTATCCGCATCTGCTGATTTTGACGTTTGCATTTAGACGAAAGTTTGAAATTGCGTAGATCCGCATTTACGCATCTCCGTAGTTCCGCATATATTTTTCCTACATGAGGACCGGCCTTCACGACACAGTTTTAATTGAAAAAGTACAAAAATTCTCGTTAAAATCGAGATAAAAAATGAAATACTTCGGAAACCATAGCAGTGATCTACAATGACACAGGTAAATATCCACGGAAAAATCGCTTTCTTTGAAAATTATATTTACTATGATCTTACATTATATTTAATATTTAGTATTTTATATTTTTTACTTTTTGATTTCAGCCGACAACATCGAAAAAATATGGAGTATATTGAGAAATAGATATGCCCTGAAAAAAGGGAAAAATTCGGTGCAATCCATCAGGTGCTGGTGCAGAAGAAGCCCCCTGGAGGTTCTTTTCATCTTTGCAGTTTTTGGACGATTTCGTTAAGGCCAAAAAGTAAGTTAAGGGGTCTAGGTCTTTTGTATTAACAAATAAATTAAATTAAATAAAAAACAACACTAAAGTACACAAATTTTGATGATCCGATTTTAAACAATGTTAAGTTCGTGGTAAACTACTTTATCAATTTGGATGCGATAATATTGCATTGTCATTCAGTTCTGAGCTATGTTTAAAGTTTCAAGTCTCAGACCTAAACACACGTAAAACCTGTAACAGCCTCCTTTTTGTGTCGGGGATAAACAACAGTTTCAATTGCTACATTTTTCCAGATTGACTTTAAAATTAGGCCAAAACGGTTTTCAAAATTATATTTTTTTTTTTTTTTTTTAATTTGTACTATTTGAAAATATTTTATTTTCTAATGTAGACATTAATATTAAAAAAAATACACTGAAGAGTTCAGTAGAGGCAGAACTACTGATTTTGAAATACTATTTAATTTTTTAATTATATATAATTTATATTGTATAAACATTGTTTTGTAAGAACAATGCATATTTAGTTTAAATTCGAAAAAAAGTTATTTAAATTAATTAAGCAAAGACTTTGTTTTTAAATGCGTCCTAACTTAAATCGCTTAAAATTGGTTTTTAATAACGTAAGAAAATTAATATATGGTTTTTTGTTCCTTTTTAAATATACAGTTTATATTTTTTCTAGAACCAGTGGTAATTACAGCACCTTGGTAATGAGCCCATTTTAAGAAGCTGGGAATGAGGAGTCACAGAAAGCTTCTTAAGTTTGAAACTCTTTAAAAATAATAACTGGATCAGATTAAAACTCCCAAAACATTGAAAACATTATGTTACAGAGCCCTGTCTCAGAAATTTCTCCGTCATATCACATTTCATTAGCTGTTTCACCAGAATCTGTGGCATCGGTAGGAAACAAAACCCCTACTGAAATAAAAAATTCAAATACTCCGATAGCAGGAACATCTGGAATATCCAGAAACAAGTGGAAAATCCACCTTTTCAAATAAAAACCCCGACCGACATTTTGGATAAATGTTCAACTAAGTTGTATGCTAATGGTACCCCGGGATATTCTCTGCTATCAAATTTTGCTTTTAATATTTTAATTTTGCCTTATTCCACTGCAGATGCAGTAATAAAATGTTCACAGATTGATTTATTAAAAACCAAACATAGGAACAAATTAACCACTAAAGCGGGCCCCAGACAATGCGTGTATTAGGCGAACGTTCGGCATACGCGGTCCTCCGCGGAGTGTGTGGGAGCTCAACTGCGCGTATCATTCGGTATTCGCCTGCTATCCGAAGTATTGTCGGTAAAACGGCACGCATCAAAGGAAGACGAAGTGCCTTCGCGCTCATTCGCGTTAGTTCCCAGACAATGTGCTTAACTACGCGTACTTAGATATTTGCCTATTTTGGCTTCAGTCAGAGTCGCGCCAAGCTTAGCAACGTGTGTTTTTAATATTATTTGTTGAGCTGCATTTTTAATATTATTTGATATTTAAAATTAATATTATTTTTTATATTTTTTGGTATTATTAGTGTAATTTATTTGTTGACTTATCATTGTTATTGAATTCTTGGATCTATACGAATTATATCCCATAATGTGGGACCCCAAACACCCAGACCACAAAAATAGAAACAAAGTTGGCGACGCCTGGGTGGAAATACATTCATCTTTTTCAAAGAGCGGTTAAATAAGTGTCGCAGATCTAAAAAAGAAAAAAGATTCTTTAATGTCGATATTTAGACACCTCCTTCACAAAGTTAAAGCAAGCAGCAAATCTGGTGCTGGCGCAGATGATATTTTTAAACCAAACAGGTTTTTTAGTAACTTTTTTTTTAAAGTTTGTTTTTTTGTCATTTTTTGAATGTGTGTGTAGTAGTTTGAATTTTTGTATGAAAGTCATATCGTCGTTAATCTTCCAAACTGACGTATCTCATAAAAATGCGAATTTGTGATTTTTACAGAAACTTGCTTCTAAATAAGTAAATTTTCATTTCACAAAGTAGCGTAACTCAACTCGCATTGGTTGGCTGGTAAAATGCATAAGGCATTTTGTCGTATATCAAAATATTTTACATTTTAGTTCTCACAAACAGACGTAAATCGAGATACGTCAGTTTGTGAGATATTTATTTTTTTAAACATACCCAAGCACTTCAGGCGTAACTCAGTTTACACGAGTTCTGACAGGAATAGTCCAAGTGCGTAATCATTGCAGACTGGACGAAATGCTTTGTTAGATAGTGAGTTGCGTTTCAGGAGTTGCAGCGTGCAGTTGAATTTGATTTAAAATCAAAACTTAAGTTTACGATTGTACTGTTTTTATAATGGATGTGCTTGTGTTGTGGAAAGACGGGACAAAAAATGTCGTCTTTTCTAAATAACTGTTGTTTAGTGGACAATTAAAAATAGGCACTAAGGTTAAAATGTATTATTCCAATAAGTGGTATAGTGGAAAAATAATAGATACTGACGACGACGTTCCTATAAAAATTAAAAAATGTTCAGGTAAGACAGTGTGTAATATTTTGGTATTGCGGAACTTCACTTTTACATTTTATTTACAGTAATGACTCTATAGAATTATTTTTTCAGAAACACTACAAGGCAAGTCAGTAGACACCGAGTGTGCAATGTCTAATTCATCTGATGACGATATTCCTTTAAGTGTAATTAAAAAACGTTCAGGTAAGAATATGAATGACATTTTGGGATTTTAAACTTTAGTTTTGGCATTACATTTTAAACTAATGACTAATATAAAATTACTTTTTTTAGAAAAACTACAGTTTAAGTTACTAGAAGAATTACAGCCGGATAAAAGTGAAGAAAAACCTGTCGAAGAAAATTTTAATAAAAAATTGCCAAGAGGCCAAGGAAAATCGAGCACCGGTGATGAAATAATAAATACAGAGTGTGTAATGTCACATTCATTTTATGACGACAGTTCTTTGGGTGTAATTCAAAAATGTTCAGGTAAGATTACAAACAAAATTTTTGGAATTTCGAACTCTATCATTTTGGCTACTGATTTCTGATATAGAAATATTTTTTTCAGAAAAACCACGGAAGTCCGAAAAAGACTTGGTGCTGGGACAGGTCAATAGAAACTCTGTTGTAGAAACGATAAACGAGTTCTCTTCAAGAGACGAAGATCAATTGAACGCTGATGATTACGAGGATTTTGAGAAAGATTGTTATGATTCTGACGCTGATCCTCCATACAAAGCTACGTGTGAAGTAAGAAGATGTAAAGTTGAAGTACTTAGTTCATGCGAGCGTTGCTTAATTTTGCTATGCTGGAACCATTTTATCGACAATCCAGATTGTGATAGACACGGTAAAAGTTATAGAGAAAAGAAAGCTAAACGAATATCTAGTTTGAATACAAACCTACAACCGGAACATCACACTGTAGAAGGGACAGAAAAAGAAGAGGTACAAAATAAAAAAATCGTGTTAATAAACAAAAACCGGCCAAACATCTACGAAATTCAGGTAAAGAATACTTAACAGTCAAAGGGGAAAAAGTGATTTCAGCTAGGGTTATTAAGCCGAGATGCAGAGGTGAAAGTTGCCAAAAATTAGATCGTCATTGCCATACAATCGATGAATCTCAGCGGTTGCAAATTTTTGCTGCATACTATGCGCTCGCAGATGTTAATCGTCAACGTGAATTTATAGTGCGTCATACGGAAAAAATCGATACCAAACAAAAAACAACAAAAAAGGAACAATCACGCAGACAAAACAGGGTAAGATATTTTTTTTTTCAATAGAACACATCCCTGTTCGTGTCTGCAAAAAAATTTTTTGAACACCTTGAGTATCTCAGAAAGAGTGGTAAGAACTGCTTTAGAAAAATTAGAGTCACTGGGCGTGGTGAATTTGGTTAAAAGAGGTGGCCGAAAATCTGAACAAATTATTGCTAGAGACCACGCAATAAGACTTAACATTGAGGAACACATAGCGAGATTTCCTCGCATGGAATCCCACTACTGTAGATCCAGTACAAGCCGAGAATACTTGCATCCAGATCTCTCAGTTTCCAAAATGTATTACTTATACACCCAGTCACTTCCAGAAGATGAGCGTATACCAAGTTTTTCAACTTATCAAAGAGTCTTCAAGTCAAAAAATTTATCATTCCACTCTCCTAAAAAAGACCAGTGCTTACTGTGCATGACGTACAAAACAGCAGATCCGGAGACAAAATCTACATTAGAAGACAAGTACAAGAAACACGAACAAGAAAAAATTGCTGTAAGACAGCAAAAAAATAATTGCAAGTTAAGGGCTACTAACGATCCAACATTTCTATGTGCATCTTTTGACTTGCAGCAGGTGATTTATTTACCAAAAACTAACGAGAGTGCTGTGTTTTACAAAAGACGCTTTGCAATTTTTAATTTCACATTCTATAATATCTCGACCAAAGCCTGCTTTTGCTATTGTTGGGACGAATGAGCTAGCAAAAGGGGCTCATCTGAAATAGCAACTTGTGTAAATAAAGCATTGCAAAGTTACGACGATCAAGGAGTGAAACTAGTATCTATGTATTGCGATGGCTGTAGGGCCCAGAATAAAAATAGCATCATGGCTACAATGTTACTCTATACAGTTTTGCATAGTAAAAATATAGAAGAAATAACCCTAAGATATTTTGAGTCGTATCATGGCCAGAACGAGGGAGACTCTGCGCATAGTACTATTTCACATGCTATGTCCCATGCTGGTAACATTTTCGTGCCCTCTCAGCTATATCCAGTCTTCAGACTTGCCAGAAGACAACATCCTTACCAAGTTAACCCCCTTGAATTTACTGATTTTTTGGACTTTAATGGCCTTTCAAAAGATTTAAGACTTCTATCAATAAAAACAGCAACTACTAGAGAGCAGATAAAATGGACGGAGATTATCGTAATTAAGGTGAGCAAAAATTCTCCTGATGAGATATTTTTCAAAACAAGTCACCTTGAAGAAAAATACAAATCATTGTCACTTAAACGCCTTAAAGTCAACCTAAACAACGTACACCCTAAAAAGCTGAATTCAGAACCTATTAAATTATCTGAGGAAAAGTTCTCCGATTTTCAAACATTCTGTATTGGTCAGACTCCCATAATAAGACTAGAAGAACACAAGAACTTCTATCGTTCACTTCCACATTAAATAGGTCGTAGCTGTAGTTTTTTTTTTTTTTTTTTTCGTTTTTGACAGGCAGTGGTTTTAAGAATGACCTTTTTGTTTTTTGTTACCAACAATATTATTCTTAGGATGAAGTTTATCTATTTAAAAAAATATTTGTTTAGTTTGTTTTTTACTCCTTTTCTATGAAGAACTTCTCATACAAAATATGCGCGTTTCTTTGTTTGATTTTGAATTGCAGTAAAAAACTTTTTAATACAAAAAAATGTTTTTTAATTTGTTTTTATTTGCCTTAAGCGACGTATAATCTAAAGAACAAATGGGCGTATATGATTTTAATTTAGATATTTTGGTCTCACAAATAGTCGTATCTGAAATTTTTCAAAAAATTTAAAAAACTGGAAGTTTTTGATCTTAACGCTATTTGACAATTTAAAGTAAACATATTTTTACTTTATATAAATTAAAAATATGTTCATTTAACTAAATTATTAGTCCCCAATTTGACAGCCTAACAATCAATAAAACTTAAATCTGCTCTCCTGAACAATTAGGAAAAATGAGATACGTCAGTTTGGAAGATTAACGACGATATATAGAATCATTTTTACTAGGAATATGTAAATATTTTTTATTAACCTGTTTTTTGAGATATACCAAAAATAAAATATGGTGGTGCTGTTTTTTTAAGTAGGGTCGTTTGGGGTAATTGTAAACTGGGGCAATTGTAAACGCACTTGAAATACCAAACACAAGAGCATTCCCGCTTAATTAAAGGCGCGACACCTATCGTCCAAGTAATGGGGAAGTCGGGTATTCTCGGCTTTTTCCGAAGTTCAAACGTTTGTTGACGCGTCAACCATTTTAGTGCGGTTATGCAAATTGGATTGATTATCGGTTTTGCGTTGATTTCGGGCGCTGAATCTTTGAGTGGTGAATTTTGAAGGTAAGTTAAATATTTTTTTCTTTAACAACTCTTTATACTATTGTGTTTATTTTAGGGCCTAAATACTGATAAACAAATAAGATGCCCCCAAAATAATTTGGTGTTTACATTTACCCCTGTATAATTTGCCAAAGGGGTAAATGTAAACACACATTTGGGGCAATTGTAAACGTAGTGAAATGTATGTTTTATCAACAATTTTTGTAAATTAACTATTATTATTTTTGTTTCAGTGGTAAATATGCCTCGAAATTATATTAAAAAAAGGAGCACCTTCTTATACTCTTGAAGATGTCGCAAATGCAGTTGCAGATGTACAAAACAAAAATAGAAGTTATCGCCAGGCAGAAGAGCATTATGGCGTTCCAAAATCAGTTATTTACCAAAGAATAGCAGGAAGGAAGACTGCACTTAATGTAACAAGTGCTGGCCGTTCACAAGTTTTATCGCCTGCCATCGAAATGAAATTGTCAAATGTTTATTAGTAAGAACCAAAATTGGTCTACCTTGTGACAAAACAGAACTTAGAAATTTGGTTGGAGAATATGTTAATAGAAAAGGTTTAAAGACACCTTTCAAAAACGGAATACCAGGGGAGGATTGGTATTATTTATTTATGAGAAGACACCCTGAACCTTCTTTAAAAAAACCGGAACACTTGCAGAAGTTAAGAAAGGATGCGAGAAAGCCCGAAGTTATTTACAATTTTTATCAAAACTTAAAAAAATTGTTGATGAAAATAATTTAATGGATGAAAAGGGAGCTTTATTTTCAATGCAGACGAGTCCGGCTTTAATAGCGATCCCAGTCGTATTAGGGCAATTGGGGTAAAAGGAAAGGCCCTGTGTCGTGTATCCGGAGGCTCTGGAAGAGAATCCACAACGGTTTTAGGTTGTGTGTCTGCTGATGGAAAAGCACTTCCACCACTAATTGTGTTTAAGGGTGCTGGAGTTCAAGCTCGATGGACTTCAACCAGCGCCTATCCAGGAACATTATATGCAGCCTCCACTAATGGTTGGATGGAAGAACCGCAATTTTTTCATTGGTTTATAGCTGGCTTTATACCTTATGTCAGCAATTTAAGAATATTAAAGAACCTTCCAGATCAAGCAGCTCTTCTATTATATGATGGACACTGTAGCCATATTAGCGTCAGAATAATAGAAGAAGCAATAAAACAAAATATTATATTAGTAAAGTTTCCAAGTCACCTTACAGACCGACTGCAGCCACTGGATAAGTGTGTATTTGGGCCCTTAAAAGTTAATTGGAATAAGCAATTATTAAAATTTGGTAGGGAACAAATGGGTCAAGGTTGTGGGAGGTTGAATAAGGAAAAATTTACTGAATTGTTGGGCATTACATGGCAAGAATCAATGATAGCAAAGAATATTATATCCGGTTTTACAAGTACTGGCATATACCCAGTTGATGCTACAAAATTTCCGCAAGATGAATTCGCTCCTGAAGACTTGGCCAAATATGAAGCTGCTTGTAAAGGTCAAACTAATCCGTCGGCTGCAAGGGTCTCTTCAACATTTTTGAACGAAAGCCACCAGCCATCTTCAACCTCATTAGTATTCTGCGAGCAATCTTTAACCCCATTGACCGACAATCCGCAGCCATCAATATCACCGACTAAGCGTCCGCAGGCATTAACATCGTCAACTGATAGTCCACAGCCATCAACATCGTCAACCGACAATTCGCAGCCATCTACATCATCGACCGACAATCAGTCAAATGAAATTGCAAACATGTTTATTCCACCAGTTCGCCTTACGCAAAACGTCATTAAGGTGGAAAAACAAGTTATACCTAGATTAAGGCAACACCAATATGGGGAGGTATTAACGACAAATCAAGTTTTAGATCGACTGAGAGAAGCGGAACACAAGAAAAAAAACAAAGAAAAGAAAAAAGCAATTGTTAAAACCGAGTGTGATATCAATTCCAAACCATTAGAACCTAAATTCAAAAAAAAAGAGGTGAAATAATTGCGGATTCTGAAAGTTCCGATGGTGAAATAAGTCTTGGTGGTACTGATGAAGAAATAGAGTGGGCAGACAAGGAAACCCCAGAAATAGAGCTTAAAAGAGTTAAGTATTCGGAGTTATCTCAAGGAAACTTCATTCTGGTGCAATTCAAAGGCGGAAAGAGAAACGCTACTATTTTCAAATATGTGTGCATAATTGAAGCAATTGATAGAAAACTGGGGGAAATAAAAGTTACTGGCCTAAAATCTTGGGATTCATCAAAAACTGTTTTTAATATTGTTGACACTGATGTGAGTTATATAAGCATGGATCAAGTCATTGGTATGCTTCCGGATCCTAGTATCCAGATGAAGGGAGAAAGAATACTTTACAAGTTTTCTGCGATGGTTCCTGTTTATGAACAAATGTAGTTATTTGAAATGCTTTTGGTTTCTTACCATTTATATATATATATATATATATATATATATATATATATATATATATATATATATATATATATATATATATATATATATATATATTACATAAATTTTAAGTTTAAAATTTTTTTTCTAGACTCTTTAGTTGTTTGAATTTGATTATTTTGTTAGCTATAATACTCTAAAAATTACAATACTCCAAAAACAGTGTTAAATATTCTGTTCGTATTACATATCTAAATAAATACCCATAAAAAATAATTTTCCTGAAAATTTTAACCCTAATATGGGGTAAATGTAAACACATCTAAAAATCTCTCCTTTTTTTGCAAAACGGTCAGTTTATTCTTAGTTTACATTTGCCCCATCATTTTGACTATTATCATTAAAAGTAACAGCATACTGGGTTTACAATTACCCCGATCGAATGGGGGTAATTGTAAACAGGGAACCATTTTGTTTTTATTTTTTTATGCGAAAATGGTGCTATGGTATTAAAACATAATCATAAATTATTGAAGTAGACACTTTAAACCACGTATCTGCCAATTTATTAACTTGAAACATCAGAATTAATTAACAAAATACTATAATTAATTTAAACCTTAAAATATCGTCCACATTTACCCCAATCGACCCTACATGAATTTATTTGAAGTCAAGTTTAAAATAGTAATATTTTTAATTTAAAAATTTCAACTTAAAAATATCAACAATAATCGTCTTGCCATGGTAACTTTCCTACTCCTGAAAAATATTTTGCAAACTTATCTCTTACTTGTTTTGCTTGAAGTCCACTTCGTCTTGGAACATTTTACGTTATCCTCATTACGCCAAGATCCTAGTATTACCTGTCCATCCACCTCGCGAT
This sequence comes from Listronotus oregonensis, assembly GCA_019359885.1. Lineage (NCBI taxonomy): Eukaryota > Metazoa > Arthropoda > Insecta > Coleoptera > Curculionidae > Listronotus > Listronotus oregonensis. The sequence continues at coordinate 26,454 of JAHBCN010008493.1, read as the reverse complement.
CAAGGACCTCTGTATGAGTATATCTTGATCTTGACTGTCTGCTTTTTCTTAAAAAATTTTGAAGTAAAGTACAAGTCATCACAACAGTAGAAGCCTTGTCTGGTTGTAGTAGCATTGGTTTTCTTAGTACTCGAAATAACAAGCCATAATACCAAAGACGTTCTCAACAACTCGACGAGCACGTGATAGGCGATAGTTAAAATATCTTTGTTGACTGCCTTATCTGTGATTTCCTGAATAGGGTTTCATAATATGCTCGTTCAAACCAAAAGCATCATCAGCTACAATTACGTAAGGCATTGGTGTTTGTTGACTGGAGATAGGGTGTGGGGGAGGTAAATTCAATTGATTTATTTCCAACTTATCAAACAAGGACGTATTTTTAAAAACACCTCCATCACTTACTCTTCCTTAACAGCCAATATCAACGTCAGTGAAGCAGTAGTTAGCATCTACTAAGCCCATTAGCACAATGATAAATGTCCCCTTGTAATTATAATACTGTGACCCGCTATTAATTGGAGATTGAAGAACTACATGCTTTCCATCGATTGCCCTTATACAGTTGGGAAAATTCCATTCTGTGTTATATTCCTTTGATAACTTTCTCCATTCTTCAAAAGTCCCTGGCATCTAAAAAGTAGTACCGTGTAAAAACTTTGGAGAATGCATTATAGTTATAATAATTTTCTTTCATTACACTTAAACAATCTGACAAGACCACACATAGTTTCACTTGTATGTTACTTTTTGTTAAGAATTGCACAAACAGTATAATTCTTTATATAGAACTAGTTGCGCAAGGAAGAAAAAATATATGTCTATACAGGGTGGTCCACCGGAAAGTGATTGTTTATGGGAAAACTATGCATAGGAAACTTTTCAAAATTTGGCAACTTGCAAAGTCACTGGGGAGTTAGGATTTCTTACACCTCCTAAAAATGTTTAAAAAAAAGAAAAATAGAATTTCGTACTTATTTAAAAATTTAATAAACTCAAACTCTAAGAATTTTCTGTAAATTTAAATAATTATTTAAAATGAAATAAACTTAAACTTGATTTTAAAACTGAAAATTCTTAAAGTTTGAGTTTATTAAATTGTTAAATAAGTGTAAAATTGTATTTTTCTTTTTTTTTAAACAATTTTTAGGAGCTGTAAGATAATTTTTTAGATTTTATATATATTTTCGGCGAAATACTCGGGGGTAATACCACGAGTGCTTAAAAATTATCCGGTTAATTTTTATGCACGAGCGGTATTTAGGGAGAATATTTCTAGAATGGACAAATAATGAAATATTATACTATTAAAATTGATTAAAATATATATTTTTGACGCAAATACCTTCAAATATGTTGTCAAAATCATATATTATATTGATCGCAGGTAGGCCATCAGGTAAGTGGAAATACCACGTTGCCTAGATAACGTGGAATATCCGCTGTAATTTTTTGATAATTCAACGTCTCTTATAGCAAAATTTATACATGAGTGAAATATTCACATAAATATTTTCAAAATACCAGAAGTAGATGTCAACTCGCTTATTTTAAATAGAACATCCTATATAGTATTTTTTTAACTTTTTTTTTTGATTTTACGTCAAATTCAATGCACGTTTGCACCATTTACCCATAAGTGCCACTCCTATACAGGCACCATATTATACAATACTTTTCGGTGAACCACTTTGTATAACTGATAAAAATTTATTATATTCTACAATTTTTTTAGGTTGAGGAAGAAGAAGAAATTAATAATGACACGGACACCAATACCAATCAAGATGTAGATCACTCATTAGAGCCTCTAACACCCTAATTTAACAAAGCCAAAAAAATGAAGAAAATGGATGCAAACCAAATCAAAAATCACCTATCTGAAGCAGCTAACGTTCTCGCTAAAATTTCAAAAAAGCCAGAGAAAGACCAATGTTCACTATATGGAGAACTTCTGGCTGCAAAATTAAGGCAATTAGATGATTATACAAGGGAAATTCTTATGAATAAAATAGATTATTTGGTTTTCCGCACAAGCATGGAGGTAAAGCAGCGTTACGTGTCTTCGTCTCTTCACACAGTACATCCATCCACTTCTTTTAATCAGTCTCATGGTTATCCATCCACCAGTTTCAATTACCAGTTACAGTCAGACACTGAGTCACACGTCCAACATGTCATGCCGTCACAACCTTCGCCTGCCGACTCGTTCGTCTCTTCGCATTCTACCTACACCCAATTATCGCCTTGCACTTTCCAACTTGCATCAAGTATCCTGAACAGTTACTCATCATCATCCAGCACATTCATACAACCGTCAACAACTAATTTTCGAATTATTAATTGTAGACTACAAGAGAATTCTCAAAAATAATGTATTTCTATTATTAAGTAAAGTAAAATAAATACTACTTAAGAGAAGTAATGTGTTATTACCTTTATTTCTTCCTTCAATACTTTTATTAAGGCTTGACAAACTTCATGTATGATATCTGATATAACTTGGTTTGATATCTTAAATAAATAGGACAGACTAACAAAACTGTGTCCAGAAGCTAAAAATCTAAGCGTTACAGCTAACCTTTCCTGTCCTGGAATTGCTTTTTCATAAATGTGTCCTTCTTTTTTATATATGGCAATGTTTTGTTCAGAAGAAACTCAAAATCTGTCGCAGACATTCTACAAAAGTTTTCAAATTTACCAGACGGCTCTTTTTTAAATCCTGCATCATATTCAAAGCGCTGTACCTAGAACAAATATTAAAATATCAATTTTTTTTATTATCGAAAGTAATTTTAAACAATTTTTGATTCCTGACACAGTCAAAGCAATGAGCTTAAGTTACAACTAGGTATTGTTATTTTTACTGTAATTTATTTAAACTAAAATATTAAAAGTTTACATAATTACTGTTTGGTTCGTCTAGTTTCTAAACACATTTTTCTATAGCTCTACAATTTTTAAAATATGTAAACAAGAATATAAAATAACATAATTTTATAATATATTTTTATATAATTTTTTCTGAATTCCTTATATTTTTCTTAGCATCTTATACCTAAATGCTACTCACCTTGAACGACTTTTGTTTAATGAAAGCATCCACCATCTTCTTTCCTTTCGATTGTTTTGTTTTTCTTTTAGCAGCGAGCTGCTGACTAAAATTACCATATAGGCTGCAACCGCAGCTCGTCACTATCCATATTTTTTGGCGATTTTAAATTGCTATCATTATAGGCAGCATCGTGTAAATAAACAAAACATTACAAATTGGTTGTGCATTAAAGAAAAATCAGAAAGGTGTTAAAGAATAATAAAAACCGAAAACGGTCAAATTGTGTCTGTGTCAGAACACTTATGGAAGAAAACTAACAATAAACGCTAAGAAACGTGCCAGAGAAGCAGACTTTAGTATTTCGAAGATTTACAAAGAAGAAATGGGACAATTATTTGATCGTTGATTCAATTTTGTAGCAGAAGTTCCACTGTTTACTTTCATAAAGACAACATTGTACCGCAATAGACGCAGAACAAGGACATTGCTTGGAACCTAGTAATGCAGGTGAATTTGTTTTCTCAGACCAACGTCCATTGATGAAAGATGGTTCTTCGTTTTGTTTTATAACGATGCTAATGGGGATCGATTATCAGTATTTGCCTCATTAGTAGAAAGGGAGATATTGTCCAGCCGCAAAGTAATTTTCATGGATGGTACGTTTAAATGCTGCAGCAAGCAATTTGCATAGCTTTACACAGCTACGGCAGCAATACTGAAGAAACAAGCATATTCCCTGTTGTATTTGCCCTGCTAAAAAATAAATAACACCAAACTTACAAGAGACTTTTTAGCCTGTTGAAACAAGGTAATTGGAATCCATTATCGATAACAATAGACTTTGAACAAGCAGTTCTTGGTGCCTTAAAAAATGTTTTTTTAACTGTTGAGCTTAATGGGTGCCATTTCCATTATATTTAGCGTATATGGAGAAAGGTACAAGAACTGGGTATGGTCAAAGACTACAAAAATAATAAAGAAATTAGACTTCGCATCCGCATGTGTGCGGCTTTGGCATATTTACCTTTATAAGATTTAGATGACGAATGGCATATTATACAGTAAAACTTTCCCATCAGTGCAAAACTTTAAGAGTTTTACGACCATTACGTAGAACAATGGCTTCGTAATTCTACCATAACAACTAAAATGTGGAATTGTTATAACAAAATGCATCGCGCAAATAATGTAGTAGGTTGGAACAGTCGATTAAGCCACGTTGTTAGTAAGAACCATCCAAGTGTAATGGACTTAGTTAAACATTTAAAAGAGGAGCCGCTTACTTTTATGGTGTGGAGCGCGTCACGACGGTATTAAAAAATACCGCTCCTAAGTAGCAGTTTCACAAATACCGACCAAACATACTTCTGGTTCTTTTACAAGTTCTTCACTGTAATGGACGTTTTAATGGAGGTGGTGGTGGTGACGGCGGCGATAGGCAGATGGATGCGGCGGAAAGAGAACAATAAATGACCAGAACAATGAATAGAATGAAATTTTTTTGATTTGAACGTTTGAAAAAGGAAAGGACCACAAAAATGTTTTATAAAAGAAACGTCATAGTTGTTTCGTAATTTAACCGATAGTTTTGGTCGTTTACGTGCCATGTTTGATATAATCAAGAAAAACGACGCAAGTTTGGGTCACACAGTGTATCGTAAACCTACCCATACCAAGATATCTAAATGCCAAATCACACCACCACCCGGCACAGCTGAATTCAGTAGTCAGGACGCTCACACATCGAGCCCAATCTCTAGCAGATAAAAACCATATAGACAGCGAACTAAAAACACTGCAGAAAGCCCCAACAAACAACGGTTTTAGACGAGATGCAGTCCGTAAAGCCCTAAAAACAAAGCCACGAAAACAGGAAACAGAAGAAAACAACAAGAAAGCATTTCTTCCATACGTCGAAGGCACCACAGACAGAATGGGGAGAGTCCTCAATAGGCACAACATCGAGACAGTGTACACAACAGTCCAAAAAATCAAAGATATTTTATCAACGCAAAGGACAAAATCCCATTGAAAAACCAAGGAGTTTACGAAATACGATGCGCAGCATGTAACTCTTCATACATAGGACAGACCAATAGAAAAATAAGTGCCCGGAGAGACGAACAGAAGAACTCCGTAAAAAACAAAATAACCACGTCAGCTCTCGCACAACACACTCCCAACACAAGACATAAAATAAACTTTGAGGGAACAAAAACAATCTGAACGAGCCAGAACTTACATACCAGAATTATACGAGAAGCAATAGAAATAGAAAAACGACCGGACAACCTCAATAAAAGAGAAAACAAAACAACCTTACTAGGCCGCAAAATAAAAAGACAAACTCCAGCCCAACCTGCATTACACGAAATATATATATATATATATATATATATATATATATATATATATATATATATATATATATATATATATATATATATATATATATATATATATATATATATATATATATATATATATATATATATATATATATATATATATATATATATATACACCCGTGTGTCAAAAATATTTTTTCAAATACACTTAATGTATCTCAAACAACTATACGTTTTGCATTAGCAAAAAGGCAAGTTACTGGGGTTGTTCTACCAGACCAGAGAGGTAAACATGTACCCCCCAATAAAATTTTATTAGAAGTAAGAAATGGTATAAGAGAACATATTCAAAAATTTCCTTGCATTATATCCCATTATTCTCGTGATAAGTCGTTAAGAAAGTATCTTGGTAGTTTTCTTAATATAACCAAAATGTACAATTATTTGTGCAAGAATGTGCTAGTAACAATTTAGCTGAAAACAGCATTCTGAAGGAGTGGGTTTATAGAGAAATTTTTACAGGGGAATTTAATCTATTATTTAAAGAGCCCGCAAACGATATATGTGATACCTGTGATGAATTCTTAATTAAACCCAGAGGCATTACTTCTAACGAAGAAAGAAACGATATACAAGCAAACTATGATGCTCATCTAGTAGATGCAGACAACAGGTACAAGTAAAAAATAAATGACAAAGAAAACTGGAAATCTTACGATTTAAAAGTCCTTATGGTAGATTTGCAAAAGTGCTTACCCACACCTCTGCTTAAAAATGCAGAGAGTTTCTATTCTTAAAGCTTTGGACATTTAAGAAAGGTAAAATTCCCACCGAAAAACAATTTTAATATTTTGCGTATTTTACGGGACATTTTCATTCTTTTTGGTCAGGGGTTTTTATTTAATTTCGTTAATAAATTCCGGGATTCTGTTTTGATGTAAATTTTTACGAGAAGTCTCATAAAGTTTATATTGGTTTTTTTTTAATAAGGGGAAATCGTGTTTGTTTGTTTATTAGTTCATGGTTTAAAGGGGATATTCGTCGTACATTTAGCGTGTGAGACACGGGAGAAATTCAGAATTTGGTCTGGTTTAGGCGTTCCCTAACATTTCGTTCATTAAAATACTTAAGTATTCGCCCGGGAAAAGCGTGCCCATTTTTTTCATTTTAACTCCGTAGAAAGTTATTCCTATTTTCTTTTCTGCACTTCGCAGATTGTTGTACCAAGTAGAGTTTTAGCTTAGAAGTTTATGAAGGAAACTGTTTATTTTATAGAAATTATTTTTTTCTCTTGCTTCTTGTTGTTGTAAAATTTAAACTAAAAATAATTAATAGCCAAAATAGCTTTCAATATGTATAATGAGACAGCTCAGATAATAAATAAATGAAACCAAAAATTGAAAAAATTAGAACAGGCGTTTGATTTATCTGAGCAGATAAGCCCTAGGGGCACTCACCCAAAGACTGCTTCGGCACGGCGGCGTACACGAAGCGCCGCCGCTGCCGATGTAGCAATTTCCTGATGACTTCCTTGAGTGCCTCAAGGGGTAGAAGCAAGACTCCAAAGGCTGGCACGACGAAGGTCGAGGTTTCCTTGCTCCCTTGTGACGCACAAGGGAACACACAATATTTCACACCTGAAGGCGATAAGGTAGAAATCACTAAAATAACCAGCAGAAATAAAAATATGTAATTTACGACACCAACGTTATTACCGCTGGCGGTCTGCAATCGATTACCGGAACTACCTTTTTTACCCCCAAGCCTAATTACCGCCCTCATGGAGCAGATTGTGGGGAAAATAAAGAAAATTGCGGCCAGGGATGTGAATTTCACTGGTCCGCCGTTTTCGGGGAATATTGGAACAATCAAGAAGAAATTTACTCCGCCGATGGCACAGGATTAAAGGGCCAACTTACCATAACAAATCTAGACCACGCTAGCAGCTAATTTTGTGTTTTTACTAGTACTACCTAAGTAATTTTTTATTTTTTTTTTAAATAATGCACCTTTAAAAATTAAGAAAAAGAAAACTACAAGTTTTTTTTATTAATTTTTTTCTTAGACAATCCCTAAAAAGGTTCTTATCTATACATGAAATAATCCGCCCTCTATCGTTACCGATCCTAAAATTTACATTGAATATAAAAAAATTAATATTTTTTAATAAAACGTCAATCCCAAACTGCATCACAATCAAGTAAAGATATAATATTATGTAAACATACTCATTATATAAATTCTATCTATTTAATTTATACTTTTCAACAGGAAATGACGGAAAATATTTAAAAAAGTAAGAAGTTTTTGTTTTTTGGTATTGGGTATATTATAGCTTTGTTCGACATTTATTATTTAAACCATCCTAGCCCAATCTGATTTCTGCATACAAGCCAGAAAAATTTTGAAGTCGAACAAACTTTTGTTTTGTGTATTGTAGTGTTAGCTATGGTTTGGCTTTAAGGTTCTTTTGTCATTATTGTTTATTTTTGCACCCTAACTATTTACATAATATATATTTTTTTGATTACTTGTATGCTACAGTTTCATATTAATCGGCTTAACGATTTCGAATCATAACCGGAGAACTATATCATTTTGACAAGTTAAATATTAGATTATATGTTTGGAGTTATGGCTGATATCATAAAAGGCAAATTGCCGCCGTGGAATAGTTTATTTTGGTTAATCAAATTATTTACAACTTTGACAATTTTACCGTGGCTATTCTGCATTTCTGCCAAAATTGTCAACCATTTAGTTAACCAAAATAAATTATTCCATGGCGGTAATTTGCCTTAGGCAAGGCGCAAATTGGAACACGTATAGCACGTGTGAGGTGACGCAGCACAGCACGTTGTTTTGTAAACTACAGGATTGAATATATTGGCGCAAATTGACGACGCAGCGCGACCTGGCACGACACGCGTCTACTCCGAGACGTGTCCCGCTGTAGTTCAGACACAGTTTAGGCCGGCCGCACATTGGGACGCAGGTGACACAGGCGACGCAGGGCAAGGCAGTGCAGGTTTCTGTATTCAGTACAATTTAAATAGACCCGCGCATATTGGAACGCAGAGCAGGGTAGCACAGAACTGTGTTTAAATAAACCTGTCTGACGCAGTCTTCCGGACACAGTTTACTGTACCACGTGCGTTGTAGTTTTTGGTTAGCGGTACTTTTTTGTGGTTGTTTTCGAAATGGATGAACAATTAATTGAAATGGTGAGGAGGCATACAATTCTGTATGATACCAACGATCCCAATTATTTAAAAGGAAAATTAAAGGATGAATTATGGAACGATATAGGAAAAGAACTTAATTTAAAAAGCGGTAAGCTAGACAAATATTATGTTATATTAATTAAAGTTAGACAGTGGCCGACAAAGTTTGACTATAAAATGATAAGCTTACGATATTAAAACAATATATTGCTAAGTCAGATTATTAATATTAAAATTTTCCTTGTAAAACACTTGCTTTTTGCCAAGGTATTTGTCCTTCTGTATTAAAATATTTCGTAAATTTTTGTCTTATTAGAAAAGCGTTTGATGTACTTCGGGTATTACTATTTCGTAATGAAAGTAGCTGATTTGTAGGCATTTCAGCATCAGTTCCGTCTAAGTTGCTACAGGCTTCTTTGCACCCTCGCAAATAATTGTGCAGGACGCAAGCTGCTTTTGTAACATTCACAACGCTTTCAACTTTAATTTCAAAAGGTCTTCTGAACACACGAAATCGAGAAGCGAGAATTCCGAAGGCACATTCAATACATTGACGGGCTCGTGACAGCCTATAGTTAAAAATTTTATTTTCATGATTCCCAGTAACACTTCGCCTGGGATATGGTCGCATCATATTTTCTGCTAGCGGAAAGGCTTCATCACCCACAAAAACGTATGGTAAAGGCACTTCAGCTGTACCAAATAAAGTCGGTGGTGGAAGAGCCAAAGTTTGTCTCATCAGTTTCTTCCCAAGTGGGCTGTTTGAGAAAATGTTACCATCGCTGAATCTCCCCATCGACCCCACATCAATGGTAGTAAATTTATAATTCGCATCAACGGTAGCCATCAAAACAATGGAGAAATTTTTGTTTGAAACTTGTAGTATGAGGAGCCAGTTTTTGGTGGTTTTTTAATCACTATATGTTTTCCGTCGATAGCTCCGACGCAATGAGGAAAATGCCATTTCTTCTCAAAATCCAATGAAATAGCTTGCCACATATCAATAGTTGGTTTTGGCATATACACTGGTTGCATATTGGTCCATATTGCAGCAGATACCTCATTTACAATTTTAGCAACTGTTCGACCCCCCATTCTATAGCTGTACGCTATGCTTCTGTAGCTATCTCCAGAGGCCAAATGCCTGCAAAAAAATGATGTAACTACTATTCAACTTTTTTATGTTCAAGTTTATGTTAATTTCTTATTGAATATATTATAACCCATACCCAAAATCTAGTTAAATTTGTTGACAACTTTTTTCGTAAAAACGCAGGCCGTTTCTACTAGCTGAGGATGCCTAATATCCAGTCAATAATTAAACTTTTACAGAAATGAGGCAAAAATACTATGGCTGAAGCTACGTAATTGCCACCGCGATGCACTGCGAAGACAGAAGAAGTTTCAAAAAGCGGAGCTCCTGCGGCCGTCATAAAACAATGGAAATACCAAAAGCAAATGCAATTTTTGGTTCCATATATGTCAAACAGACCACGTGAAGGTAACTTAGAAGGAGATAGTGAAGATGAAGATACACAACAAGAAAGGGACTCCATACTTGATCCAGATACTCAAACTTTTGAAGGTGAAGAGGTGATCAGGGACAATCAACAGTATTACCAGGAAATTGAAAATGACATGGTTAATGAGCAGTCTACGTCTGGTACTGGTATCCAGAAAAATAAGGAAAGAGGATTTCTCAAACGAAAGGAATCTGTAACTGAAGACCGATCAATCAGATCCACATCTGTGTCTAAGAATAAAAAATAAAACCGACGATATACAGGAAACAATAAAGCAGTCAATGATTCAACGACAAAAAGAGCAGAGGAAAGACAAATTGAAAGAACAGCACAAAATTCTTTGGATAATGATCTTTATCACTTTTACATGTCAATGTATCAAATCACAAAAAATGCCTCCCAAATTTCAGCATCTTGCAAGAAATAATGTGTTTCAAGCTGTGTCACAAGTAGAAGCTGTATATCTAGGACTTCAGAATACGAGTCAACAAAACTATTATCATACTGAACAAAGACATATTCCACATACATATTTTAACACGCATACTCCACCGACCTATTCCTCTTATTCGTCAACGTCAACACCTCTTCCATCACCAAGCCCAAGTTCTTGCAGTATCCAGCAAATTGAACATCAGAATTATAATAACTCGGCACCTTCTCTTACGACCACCTCCTATTTGACCCTTTCAACACCTCTTTCTTCAACCTCAAATACCTATGACTTACAATCTAGCAGCCATTCACCCGCTACACTCAGCCACACCCGAGCCCACACCTCTTATTTGCCTGTTGCAACAATACCTCTTCAACCCGCTAATAATACCAGTGAGGCTCGAAATTTTTATGAAAATTTTTCAGAATAGAATGTTGATTATTCAAGTAAACTTTTTTAATTTTCTTATCGAAACGTTAAAATGAATAAAAAATGTTACCTTAAGCAAATAGCTAGTTTTTCTTTAGTTCCTATTGGTTTTTGGGCGTTACAACCATCTGAATAAATACAGTGTTCTATCATGTTATGTACTTCATCAAATTGCCCTCTGTTTAACCGGAAATAATTTGAAAAACAGGCTCCGAAAATTCGGATGACAGTCAAATTCTCCGTGAGTATTTCTTCTTTTCATATAGTTGCTTTTCCAAAATGATTTATTTCTTTTTGACATGTTGTACAATAGAACTGTTTCTTCAAATTCTGCGTCCGACTCTGATTCGGAACTGTCCAAAAACATCGCCATGATAAAAAAAACCTTTTTCTAGGTCCAAATAGTATTATTTGCTATTCGCAATCGCCCGCCAATATTTTATAACAAGATCTGCCAAGGACTGCTTTCAAATATGCGCTCATACTGCGTGACACGTATTTTTCCTGAACTGTGTATTCTGCCCTATCCTGCGTCGCCTGTGTCACCTGCGTCCCAATGTGCGGCCGGCCTTTTATCGTGCCCGCGTGTTGGTGAATATTGTTTACAACAAGTGTTTTCCTTGTTTTTTTTTACGAAAAATGACAGAAGAAAAGTTAATAGAGGCGGTAAGGGAACACAGGGAGCTTTACGATACAAAAAATGCTAATTATATGAAGACAAAACTGAAGAATCGGATTTGGAGTGATATTGCAAATGATTTAAATTTAAAAGATGGTAAGTACAAAACATACTTCGAAGTTTATAGCTACTGTATTTTTTAATACAAATACTGTGTCAGTGTTCTTCCTCATTTGTACGGGGTGGCCAATTTAGTGTATTTTAGGGCGTTTCTCATTTATAAGTAAAACTACAAAGTTGCGGAATTTTCGATACCAGAAATTCCTGCACAAACAATTAAAATAATACTTCAAATTTTGAAATCATTACGTCTTTTTCGGAAACCCTGTACAGCAAAAATATTATATTTATTTTGTAAGTTACTCTCTAACACTACAAAACCTAAAAATATACAATGAAGAATACTATATTTAGGGTGACCATAATATTGCCAAAAAAAAAGAGGACAAAAAGCCACGCCCAAGGAAACTAGTGCGGAATAAGTATATTTCTATCCTTTATTAACTAACATCTTTAAACAGAGACAAAAATAGATTCGGTACTAGTTCCACGAATGAATGGAATCCGCTAGAAGACAAAACAAATGAAATCGGGCAGGATGATCCCTGTTTTACCGACATGATAATAATTAGTTAGTCATTTGCACAGTGGGTTAAAGTCCAAATGCGTATTACCAAAACTAAAAACAGTTTAATTATTTTGTTTCCATTATTTAAAAATAAAATAGGACATAATTTTGTATACCTTAAAAAAAAAGTACATTTGGGTGTACTTAGTAGACCTTTGAAAGACAACAGGACAGTGTTTAAAAAGAAAGTATTGTCCTACTAAAAAAAATACATATGGTCACCCTAACTATATTGTCAATATTTTCCAAGCATAACAGATTGATGTTGCCACGGAACTGCTCCCCAATTATTGAAATATTCAGTAAAATGCTCCCTCACTCTAAAAGCAGCTGATGAAGTTCGCACCCTGTTTCCCTGTACATGTAGTAGCTGAGTTTGTGGCAACTCTTCGGTATCATTTACATCTTCTATCACAACTGAGCGTAGTAGATAATTGTGCAAAACACAAGCGGCTTTTACAATATCTTTCACAGTGTCCACTTTATTTTCAAATGGCCTTCTGAATACACGAAACCGCGAGGAGAGTATGCCGAAAGCACATTCTACGGTTTGTCGAGCTGAAAAGCCTGGCGTTGAAAACTTGGTATTCATAATTGCCAGTTACATGCCTCCTGGGATATGGTCTCATTAAGTTTATGGAGAGGGGAAAAGCCTCATCTCCCACAAAAACGTACGGGAGTGATTCATCAATCATAGCTATTTGTTTAGGAGATGGAAGTTGTAAAGTGTGTTTCATCATTTTCTTGCCTAAACCACTACTAGCAAATACATTTCCATCTCTAAATCTTCCCATAGCTCCAATATCAATCGTAACAAATTTGTAGTCCGCGTCAACTACTGCCATCAAAATAATGGAAAATGTATGCTTATAGTTGAAGTATGACGATCCGCTTTTACCAGGTTTTTTAATAACGACATGTTTCCCATCGACTGCACCAACGCAGTGTGGAAATTGCCATCTTTGTTCAAACCGAGAAGCTATGGATTGCCATATTTCTGTTGTTGGTTCCGGTAAATATATTGGTTGCATCTTATTCCATATAGCCATAGCTACTTCTTGGACAATATTAGATACTGTTCGGTCTCCCATCAGGTAGTTATAAGCAATACTTTTGTAGCTGTCTCCAGAAGCCAAATATCTGAAGAAAAAAAAAACGAAATTATATATTGTATATATTTTACATCAAAGAACAATATTAAACATAAAAATTATTAATAATTAAGTTATATTCTTAATTATTGTTTCAGGAGACGAAGCAAAAACGTCGTGGCTCAAATTAAGAAACAGCTATCGAGATGCACGACGAAGGCAAATGAGATGTATGAAAAGTGGAGCTGCTCCCGAAAATATCAAGCCATGGAGGTTTCAGCAACAGATGTCGTTTTTGGAAGCTGTTATGTCGACTGGATGTCGTGAAGGAAATGTAAATGATAGCGATGACGATTCACAGCCTCCATCTACTGTAGCAGTAAGCGATGATTTGGAGGAAGTTTCAGAGGCAGAGGGTAATTTAGATGAAGGTGAGAGGTCTCAACAATCCAGCACTGCGGATGGTAAATCCAGTAGGACAATAACGAAACGTGCAAGTGAATTACCTACTACTAGCTCAACCCCCGGGGCTAAAAGAAAACATGATGATAATATACAAAGTTTAATAAAGCGGTCTCTACAGCAGCGGGATGAAAGAGGAAAGCAACGGGCGGAAGAAAGAAAAAAACTGTTGTCACAGGACAATCCCACAGACGACCCTCTATATAATTTTTTCCTTTCTATGTACCAACTAACAAAAAAAATGCCCAATAATTACCAGCATAGAGTGAGGACCCAACTTTTCCACGCTGTGTCAAAAGCGGAAGAAGAAATCATGAACATCCCCAGCCGACCATCTTCGTCACTGACTTCTTCTCATCACTCAGTTGTAAGTTCTCCATATTCATCGCCTAATTGGTTAGATTCTCAAAGCCAGATGCCAATCCACCATCCTCAAACACAACAACATGGAAACCTGGAACATTTCACAGATCAACGTGGCATTTCCTCTTTGGCAGACTATGTGACCGAATTTGAGAAACTTTGATTTTTATAACATATTCTAATAAAAATAAAATATATGCTCGTTACCTCAGGAATACTGCAAGTTTTTCTTCAGTCGCGATTGGCTTCTGTGCATTACATCCATGTGACTCGATGTCTTGTCGAATCATCTCATGTACTTCAGCAAATTGGTTTCGATTCATTCGGAAATAATTCTTAAAATCAGCATCACTCATTTTAGTTGTAATTGTAAATTGTCCACTGTTTTTTCTCTCCGATAGAATAAATTTATTAGGTGATTTAAATGTCTTCTTCATCAAGGAATAAAACAACATTTCCTCCTCAGCATCATCCGAATCCGATTCAGAACTTAAGTTCATTAACAACAATTGTTTCGTTCGTTTGTCAAAAAAGTCAGACATTTTCCTGATTCCGGCTAGTCGCGAACTGCCAATCAAATCCAAACCTCGGCGTTTCCTATTTCAAACCGCGTGTCCCAATATGCGGATCACCACGCAGCACGTACGTGTCGTGTCTCTCGTGTCACGTCACCTCACACGTGCTATACGTGTCCCAATTTGCGCCTTGCCTTAAGATGAGGTTCTAATATTTATCACTCCTATAGCTCCTACATTGGCATCATTAAGGAATCAGAACTTGCCAAATGTTTTTTCTGCTAAGTCTAAACATTGTAACATTGCAACGGTTCCACATAACAAAAAAATTAATATGCAAAGAAGGTTGTTTCCCACCAAAAAGAAAAAAAAATGAATATAATTTATGTAAGCCAAATAATGTAGAAGCTGATAAAATTGCATTAAATTTGATGCCAAACTTGTAATAAATATACAACATTAATTTAAGATTTTGTTACTAGGCAATTTTGTTCATAATATTTTTACTTTGAATAGTATTATATTATACTTACCTAACTGATTTACAAGGAAACTTAATAAATAATAAACAAAAACATTTTATGATTTTTTTATTTATAAAATTTACAATAAATTACCTATGTACCTTTAGTAGTCAGATTCATGTTGTTATTCCATATAGATGAATATCTTCTAATCCTGGGTGTGATGGAAAATATAAATGCAAAAAATGAATACAGAATGAAGGCATACCTTGATCAATCATGTAATACCCCTGGGTTAAAGTTAAAGATAACCCCGAGGCAAAGTGGTGAAGAGTTATCCCCATATGCACCGTAAACGAAAACCTAGATTAATTGTCACTTAACATATGGCAAAAATGATGGTTTGTTGAGATTAAACAAATAATCGAGATTATTTATGTACGGTACATAGGGGGTTATTGAAAAGTCATTATAGTCGTAACTTAAGGTTGGTGACCTATGATTGATAATCCGGCGCCCTTCAAATAATATACAATATACCTACACTACAGTATATAGTACCTTAAATTTTCGGGTTTCATTCAGCTTTCCATTTAATTTATTATTGGGTTTCAGTTTTCCATAAATTTAGTGGGAAATTCAGTTATTTATAAAAGGCTTCGAGCACTTTAACATTGTTGTTATGTTAAGGGCTTTTAGGACCTTGGGTGAAAAAACCTGAAATGCAGAGCTAAGAGTTAATAATATAATAAAATAAAACCACAAACATATCAAAGGTTTACCGTTTTGCTTTTACGTGGCATCAAAAATAGTTCCTATTTTTACTCATTATTGTATTTAACACCCAAAAAGGTTTTAAAATAAACTACAAAGCGCTTAGCAAAAATTTCCTACAAAATAAATCGCAAGACTGACGTTTAAAAGAGTTATCCCCATATGCACCGTAAACGAAAACCTAGATTAATTATTTAATCTCACTTAACCTATGGCAAAAATGATGGTTTGTTGAGATTAAACAAGTAATCGAGATTATTTATGTACGGTACATAGGGGGTTATTGAAAAGTCATTATAGTCGTAACTCAAGGTTTGTGACCTATGATTGATAATCCGGCGCCCTTCAAATAATATACAATATACCTACACTACAGTATATAGTACCTTAAATTTTCGGGTTTCATTCAGCTTTCCATTTAATTTATTATTGGGTTTCAGTTTTCCATAAATTTAGTGGGAAATTCAGTTATTTATAAAAGGCTTCGAGCACTTTAACATTGTTGTTATGTTATGGGCTTTTAGGACCTTGGGTGAAAAAACCTGAAGTGCAGAGCTAAGAGTTAATAATATAATAAAATAAAACACCACAAACATATCAAAGGTTTACCGTTTTGCTTTTACGTGGCATCAAAAATAGTTCCTATTTTTACTCATTATTGTATTTAACACCTAAAAAGGTTTTAAAATAAACTACAAAGCGCTTAGCAAAAATTTCCTACAAAATAAATCGCAAGACTGACCTTTAAAACAGCTGATTGAGTGTCATTCCTTATATTTTCGCCTGTCGTGATTTGATTGGTCGACGAACGGCTAGACGCTAGTATATAAATATCAAGCTTGACGCAGAATCCTATATATACAAGCGCAATTGCGATTTTAATTTAGTGTATGTTAGGCTGGCGTGCCATAAGGTAATAAGCCGCCTGCTTTATTTTGAGCTTGTCTTCCCTATACCAAGCTTACTTTGAGAATTTTAAACGCGTTTACGGTCTAGAAATATTTAATTTAATTTCCTTTTTGCGTTTTATTTTGTGGTTCAATTATTTCTTTGTAGTAAATAATTATTTAAAATCTTTGTTTTATTATTTATCGGGTTCATATCTTTTGTTTAATAAATATAATTAAAAACATTTAACTTTGCATAGGCGGTAATAAATTTTCTTTTATTTAATTAATGTCTGAGTAACTTAATTTCAGTTGTTTATTTGACTTTCACGGCCAGGATTTTTATTTTTTTGGTTTGTTTATGGATTTAGATTATGCCTTCGGTACGGCCCTTTTTGCTTCGTAGAAGCAGATTACTGTGACTGTGGGCTGTGTGACTCGTAAAGAGTATTGAGTGCAACATGGGAATCGGTTCCGTTTTCTTTTGATTAAAAGATTTAAAGATTACCGGAAAAGGGTTAGAATTTTATTTATTTTCACATTACAGATCTTAAAATTAATCTTGTAAATAAATAGATAAAGAAACACAAAATTAAGTAATTTTATATTTCAAACTTTACTGTCGTTTTAGATTTAAAAGAACTTGTTTTGTATTGAGAAACCTTTGTTATTGTTTTATTAAAAGTAAATAAAAGTATTACGATGTCGAACTATGCATTATTACTTAATCAATTAAATCATGTGAAAGTTCGATTACTTTTACAAACCAAACTAAAAGCCCTGGCAAATTTAGGGAAGGAAAGCCCAAAGGGCACTCCCTTTTTTCCCGAAATCGTGGTCAATAATCGGAAAAACCAACTTCAATATTAGGTCTAAATGTAATTATAGTTTAATTACCAAGGTACCTGGGTATTATATGGGTGCCACCTTTTTTCCATTATTTATTCCTCTGTAGGATATTTTAGTTGAAAGTTGATCTTCATTGAAAACTTTCTATTTTCGATTCAAGCGGATTAAAGCATGCGTGTTTTTTAAGTCTGTTTTTGATTAAGTTTTTGTGCAAAATTAAAGATAGTGCCATTGAGCCTATAGATGGGGGTAAGTAGAGTCTTATTATTTTCATTTTATATAGATATTTGCAGAAATTCTGTATAGTAAAGTCATTGATAAAAATAAAAACTTTTCGTTTTTGTCTGGATAAAAAGTATATTTCTCTGCCTTTCTCCGGGACCAGCTTGGTTTGTCACTTTTATTTGACAAATGATTAATAAGATTTAACTTTAACTTGCTTCGATAATTTGCGATCTTCATAGAAACACCTTTTTGAAAAAAATTGGTTACATGATTTTAGCTTGTAAAATAATGAAATCATATTAAGTCCCAACAAATATTTTTTAATAACTTTAAAAATATAATGCTGATTTTTATAAACCAAATGTCGTTTTTTAGATAAGAAAATGAGCCTTACAAAAAATAACCTAGCCTAACAGCAAAATTTGTTAAACAAGGTAATAATTTTTTTATGTGTTAGGATCAACAGCAAAATCCCCGTTTTTTAAAAGAAGCCAACTAGTGCTGTCGTTAAAAGACTGTCCATT
Source organism: Listronotus oregonensis (assembly GCA_019359885.1). NCBI lineage: Eukaryota > Metazoa > Arthropoda > Insecta > Coleoptera > Curculionidae > Listronotus > Listronotus oregonensis. Next base: position 7,978 of record JAHBCN010008493.1, on the reverse strand, counting down.
AAAAAAAGATAAAGGAGCGGCACCAATATTAAACAAAAAAGTTGTTGACTGAGTTGAAAGGCAAAAATCTGTCAACTAATTTGTGCAAGAGACTTACGACTTTTCTTGAAAAATATGCAATAAAATGGTCAGAAACTTTCAGAAATAAAAATGCCTTCAAAAACAAGAATGTTAACTGGCTTGATACCCAATTAGAATTCTCCTCTGAAACCATCCAATCTCCAACGACGCCGACGGGGACGAGGATGCCAACCACAAATAAAGGAAGGCCATCTACTCAATTTGCGTCTTCAAGTGAAAGGACAAAAAAGGAAAACTGAACAAGTACGGTCTGATTTGAGCAGTCACGAATTAGCCTATGCTGCCCAAATGCAACTTAGGTCCGAAGGTAAGCTGGAAGCAGCAGAAGTGTTAAAAATATACGCTTACTCCTCGTGCGTCGTTTACTTTTGGTTATTTTTGGTTCCAATCGGTTCCGGTCGGTTTTGTTCGTAAAGGATGCAATTCTAGCACTCTTAATTATGGGCATTCATGTTTTGTTGATCTTAACTGCTTCCTTTTTTTATTAAAGTTGTTGCTATGCTTTTCTATCTCTATGGCTTCTCTGTAGAGTCTGGAGTGATATGCCGATGTGGTAGGGAGTACTTGGGTCTCCTCAAACTTTATTCGATGGTCCGTTGTAAGGGTATGTTCTGCTACGGCGGATTTGTCTGTCTGCCCCAGACGACAGTTGGCTTTATGCTGTTTAATCCTGGTGTTGCTCGAGCGTTTTGTAGTTCCTATGTACACGCTTCCACATGTGCACGGAATGTGATAACTTCCTGAAGACGAAAGTGGATCTCTTTTGTCTTTGGCCGATCGAAGACATTCTTTGATTTTCCTGGTTGGTTTAAATATTGTTTTTACATTTTTCTTTCGTAGAAATCGACCATTCCTGTCCGTTACCCCCGGATTAAAGGGCAGAAATGCTTTTGGGCTGGAGTTTTTGGAGAACGATTTTGTAGACCAATTCAATTGCAATTTAAACACAAAAGTACAGAACTTTCAGTGACAGAAAAGCAACACATTGACGATCAAATATCTGTTTTAGAAAGAACAAAGCTCACCACTGAACACGGTGAAGTATATATTAAACATATTTTATATTTTACAATGATAGACATAAAGCTATGTAATGCTGTCACTGAAAATCCATCCACCCAAAGGTGTTATCTGTGTAATTTAACGTCTAAAGATTTTAACAATATTGATAAGGTCTTAAAACAAACTATTGTCGATGAATCGAGATATCAGTTTGGATTATTGTCATTACATGCTTGGATTCGTTTTTTTGAGTGTTTGCTTCACCTTTCTTATAGAATAGATTTTAAGCAATGGCATGTTCGAGGTAATGAAAACTGTTGCGAAAACTCTGGCAGTGGCTCTTTAAAATATTATTTAATTCTAATTCTAATATTTTTTGTATTATTTATTTTCATTCGAGTTTATGTCTATTGCCATGAAGTATATTCAAAAGTTACTTCCTACACGCCACCGGCGAGGATCAAGCATTAACGCACTTAAAACTAATTTCCGGGGGAACATTCGAATTGTGCTCTTTCGAGCCCATAATCGCGAAGCATCGGACATCCTCGGCGTTCGCAATTTTTAGCCGAATGATGGGCACAAATTTGCGTGTCTCCAACTCCACCTAGTCCAACTCCAGTAAAAGCGGTTTTGACTTTTGTGGTTTGCGCGCGGAAATGCATTAAAATAATTTTATGAAGTTTAATTATTGGTGAATGTTTAAGTATTTCTGATAATGGAATCCGAAATAAATTCGGTTCGCTACCTCTTAGAGAACGGTCCCTTGACGTTTGAACAGAAAGTTTTAGTTAAACAGAATGGTCGATCTACTCCTGATTTAGATATAAACTATTCAAGTTCAAGTAAAACTAGAACATATAATAGGGTGTTCAACAAAAATATTTACGATAAATATAAGTGGATTTGTGGTTGTCCGGTCACAAATAAATTGTTTTGTTTTGTGTGTATATTGTTTAGGAACGAAATTACAGCTTGGACTCGAAACGGTGTGGATGATTTAAAACATATAGCAGACAGAGCAAAAAAACACGAAAATTCGGTTTCCCATCTTAAATCATACATGGACTTTAGTGTTTTGGGGAAAACAAACATACGAGAACAATTAGACAGTGCATACGTGCGAGAAAAATTGAAGCAAAATGAACAGGTACAAAAATAGACATATTTTGCAAAGACTGATTATGTGCATAAAGTTTTGTGGTGCATTTGAATTAGCGCTTAGAGGACATGACGAGAAACAATCTTCGAATAATCCAGGTATTTATGTAGGGTTAATAAACTTTGCTGCTGAATTAGACTCCATCCTTGGTATACATATAAAGAATCGAAAGTTTTTAAAGGTACTTCAAAAACCATACAAAATGAGTTGTTGGACGCTATGCTTGAGATTTATCGAATCGAATTTACTTCGGCGTCAGGTTCCCAAAATACTTGCAACTTGCTTAGTTTTCAGTCCCCCATCAACTCTTATCAAGATCATCCCGATCTGCCGGCGGTAGAAGGGATAAAAAAGGTAGAAACTACCCCGGGATGTGAATTACAGCACAGGTTTTTTTTAAAGCTTGGGTGGTTTTAAATTCGATTAATTTCTCTATTTTGAGGATATTTTTTTATAATGGGACTAAGTAAACTTTTGTTGTTTGGACTAAGCAGGATTTTTGTTTTCGAACTAAGAATATCTTTTTTACTATTTAAGGGGTTTTCTTTATTTTATTTTGTTCTGTTTTAGTGTTAAAGCCTTCAGCTATCAAATATAAATTCGTCGCTTTTCTTTCACCGCGGTTTTTATTTAATTATTTTTTTAGTTGGGAAGTGAGTATTTCTCTGCCTAGCAGAACGGGAACTTCAGGCTGACCGGTCAAGCTTAGGCTTGTGTTTTGGCTCATCGGGAACAATTAAGTTCAACTAAGGAATTAGACCTGTAAAATTCGGATTTTAGGAAAGCGCGGGTTTAGCTTTTATATTGGTCAAGTAGGTTTAAAATTTTTGGAAAAGCTCTAGAAACCTTAAAAACAAAACTGTTTACCTTTTTTTTGGTAATTTACTAACTGATGTTTTTGTTTTTCTTACTTGTTTTTTTTTTAATTATAAGATAAAACTTAAGAAATAATAAGTTATTTACGGTTCATTTTGTACTAATAAAACTTTTTGGATCAGTAGTGAACAGCTCGTTCACTACTGATCCATTTACTTCAGCGGCACGGCACCAAAGTCTTGCCGTGACTGCTGACGAAATGGATCAATCCCTTGAAATAATATAATACTAGTCCATCATATTCGGCATTACAGCCTTGCACTAACGCTGTTCTACCCGACAGGATGGCTAAATACCGTGATTCCCGACCTGTACAGCGGGCGCGGAGCAGGACCCTGAACCTAGATTGCAGCGCCTAAAACAACGCCAGGTCCAGGGATCTGCTGCGCTACCCCCGGTTGATAGCTCGGGGAATAAGCAATATTTTACGCAGACCAACTACTGGGAAAGGAACCACGGCTGTCCCAACTACCCATACAATCCAGAAAAATCCAATTTCTAACCGGGTTTTACGGGCGCCCCCACGGGTCACGAAACCAGTTCCAAACGAAAGATGGCGTGGTTTTCCCTGTAAAACAAGACCAAGTACGCCTTGATCCGACCACGGTTGGAGGGTGTATTTGGCCCGTAATGCCGGGAAAACCAGGTCCTTGTGAGGAGCAGAGTAACTCTGGTTTGGGATGGGCTTCCGAAGACCCAACCACCACGGAAACTACGTTGTATGGACATCAGAGGGACTCTAAAGAGGTCCCTAACCAAAACCACCCTGCGTCCAGGGTCGTTTCACCCCCAACCGGCCTCAATGAAATGATAAGCGGAAAAAATCAAGGATTAAAGCACAAGGGGCTAATCATCCACCAGAATATCTGTGTTAAGGCGCCAGGCAAGCCTAGAGAAGTGGTGGCGTGGTCCGGGGACTATGCGGCTAGTCTGTATAGTGCCCGCACGCCCGATTACATTACGGATCTCGAGCTGCCGACAGCTGTGGTGGCTAACGTAGTCAAAACCTCGGAGAGAGGCGTAGGGAACGCGACGCGCGTCGGTAAGCTATATTTCGCAGACAGAACGGGAGAGTGCCCAAATCTAATGCCAATATAACTGAAAGAAACCGCCAGTAGTTAAACAAGTGGGGTTCAGTGACACCCTGATGGCATGTTTACATAATAATTGGTCCAAAGATCGGCTGACGTCACTTCTTGTGGCGAAGAAGTGCGGCTAAGTCCAGAGGCTGTTGAAAAGGCGTTCAAGTGTGACTCAATTATGTCACGTGATCTAGCTTGTAGTGCGCATGCGTAAAAAAAAACGGCGGCTGTCACTTGTCAAATGTCACGTGTCAACTGTCATATGTCAAAACCACGTGACTTAGGAAATTTAGCTTACATGGATGAGATCTGAGATTATACGCATGCGTGAAAAGAATGGCAGCTGTCTCTTGTCACTTGTCACCTGTCAACAGTTATATTTCGCGCGCGCGAACCACATGACTAATTTTGGGTGATTAATCTTTAAATTAAAATTTTAATAAATAAAACAAATTAAAATTGTTTAATTAAAATTATGCAAATAATAATACCAACAAAAAGTTCTTATCTAAAACGACAATGTGGATTTATTTATTTTTAGCGGTGATCATGTAAACTAAATTTATAATAATATTTACGTTGGGAAAGAAAATAAAACAACAACAAAAATTTGCAAATTTTTTATTTAAATTAAAACATGCACTACAAAAATATGTTGCTTTAACTAACAAAATTTCTAAAATTACATTAAGGATAAAAACAGCTTTTGGCTGGTGATTTTTTAACATAAAAAATATAAAATTTCACTTGTATTATCTAAAGTTATTTCGAAGACGTTCTTCCCCTGTTTTTTCTTGCTATTAAAATAATGTGATGGTAAATGTTTAGCACCATCATATATCTTAACAAATGCCTGATACTCACATCGTAAGCATATTCTGTGTGGTAAGTCTGTACAACTCAGACATTTAGGACATTAACATTTAATCGTTTGCAATTGTCTCATCAGAGTCATAATTCATAAGCGATCTCTGGTAAGTGGTAGTAACGAAGCATCCTTTGTCGTGTCTGACAGTCCATTAAACTATGATTTGTCAGACGGATTAGATCGTTGGATGACAATAAATATCGAATCTATATAGAGGCTGTCGTTTAAATTTGTAAATTATACGTTCCTTTTCTGCTTCTTTTTGGCTAATGATGGTGTTAACCATTCTGCTGAGCTCGGTAGACTTTCTGCACAATAAAGGTTAGCAACTGGAGATGTTGATATTTGACTTGGTGTTGTTGTTGTTGTTGTTGCCTTGTGCTGGTTAATTGATTTCTGACAAAAGCAAAAATGCTTTAGGCATTAAGTGCAATATATTGTTCCAAAAATTAGAGGCTTTAAGAAAAAAAAATGAAAAAATGCTGTGTTTATTATATATATCATTGTTAAAAAAAAACATTACAAAAAGTCGTTTGTAAAAAAAAAAAAATATTCATAACCCCAGGGAAGAGTGTCGGTATATAAATAATTAACTTTTCTCTTATCATCTAACAGATTTAAAGCAAGTTTCTCTTGCTGAATGGTAAAAACCTCATGTCTTTTTGACACTATTTGTGTTTGTGAATCTGCCAGCTTTTGTAAGTGAAACAGTGTATTATAATAATTATCAAACGAAATATCTTTAACTACAGTTTTACTTATTCCCTTAGCTTTTTTAGTGACTCCAAAATTTGAAATAAACAAATCAATTTCGCGTTTGTGATATTGTTTTTTAGCATTTCATTTATATGTTGTTGTTGCGTTTCAAAATCTTGTAATATTCTTATGGTATACATTTTAGAACGCAAACCAATAAATCTGTAATAATTTTTCCGTTATTTTCATCCTTCATTAATCCTACATTTTTTTTTATTTGTTAATGGAATGTTATATATGTTATTCGGAGGATAGTCTGAAGTATAAAATTTGTCAATGTATGTTTTTATATAAGTATAAAAGTCATGAACAAAAAATTGATAAATTAAGCTATCAGTATCCGTGTATAATAATTTTACGTTGGAGTGAAAAATTGGTAAAATAAAATTATAATGAAAATCATAAAGAAAAATTTTAGAAATATCTAATATAGACATACCTAAGTAAATTGGTTTATTAAACATTGTTTTAATTCTTTTCATTTCAATAATGACAATACCATCATCAAATATTTCACAACTGTGAAAGTTGGGTTGAGAAATATAATAGTTGGCTCCATATTTTCCAAACCATTTAGTAACTAACTTCACATCTCGGTATTTTTTGACATTTTCGATTGTTTTTTCAAATACAGCGTTATTCATTAATTTAAAAAGATTTTTTTCAAATTCATTTTTAGTTATTTTACGTAAATTTGTATTTAGATCTATATATTTTTTTAACCACGGTGATTGTCTAAATGTTAAACATCAATGAATCTTTTCAATTTTTAATCCAAATTTAACTGCTTGTTGTAAGTTTAAGTAATGCAGTACATACTTTTTTTTTATTAAATAAAGTAGTTAATAATTTAGGAATTTTAGAGTCTGAAGTTGGTGGTACTAAATGCTCTGGACAAAATGGTAAATCTTTGTGAGTATCAAAAATTTCTCTTGGATATGAAAGATCAACCTCTAAAATGAAACCATATTTATTGTCAGGCGCTGTATTTAATATATGATTCTGAAAAGCAATAGCAGCATTTTCATCAAACTCTACCCAACCAAACTTTCCAGTAGGTAGCGAGGCACTCATAGCTGCACCGTAAAGATTATTGACATCAAAATACATTAAATAGGACTCGGGCAATTGTGAATTATAGGCATCACCCATATATTTGTTATTTGCTTTTGCATATCTATTAGAACACTGTGAAATTCCACCCCTGATTCCCTTTTCAATAAAATTGACCATTTTAATGTCCTTTAATAATTCCAGTTTAATATCCGTGATTTTAAGCATAGCATCAAACGCGAGCCCTGAAGCGGTATAATAGTGTAAACTATCGAGTTTATAATTTTTTAAGCAAGAGTCCCGAAAATTTTCAAAAATGTCAGCCAGCAATAGTACATCTGTTTTTAAATAGAGTTCCGTATATTTTTTAAGCATTTTTATATTAAATGTATTCCACACTTTACAAGCAAATTCATATTCTTCCCCAGAAATACTACTGTTAGTAGATTTACTGTACAATTTTTGTATGGGTGGTAAACTGGTTTCCTGTAATTTTCCCCAACTATCTACATCTTCATAAGGATAAACCCCTTTACTAGTAATGAGTTTGTATTTAGACTCATCCGTATAATATTGTCACGGTTAGTTTTTATTCCTACGTTTGTTTTTAATAATTTAGTTTGTCTACCTTAATGCAGTTCGGTTTTCATTTTTCTTTTGCAGATTATTTTTGGCAAAAGGCTCCAAATTTGGTTGTAATTACTGGGTTCCTTCTGTTTTTCTATCGCATTTGGTAACCTACCTTATGCTTTACGTTGCTTTTTCCCCTCGCAGTATCGACGTTTTGTTCCTAATTTTTCGTGCACTTTAGCTCCCTTGACGAATCTTACCAAGAAAAATGTCAAATGGGTATGGTCCTCTGACTGTAACAATGCCTTCAGGTCGATTAAGGCATCTCTTGTCTCGGCACCAATTCTAACGTGCCCTGATTTTAATCGTCCTTTTGTCTTGCAGTCGGACGCTAGCTCATTTGGACTGGGAGCTGTGCTTGCACAAACGTTCGATGATGGCGAAAAGGTTATTTGCTTTTTATCACGTTCACTTACGAAGCAGGAAATAAAGCTCACTGTGACTGAAAAAGAATGCTTGAGTGTGATC